>JBCAUA010080031.1:0-10783 GCA_038406235.1 Peronia verruculata | reverse complement strand
TATCTATCTATCTATCTATCTATCTATCTATCTATCTATCTATCTATCTATCTATCTATCTATCTATCTATGTCTCTCTATCTCTCTTCCTCCATCCCTCTTATTGCTTGTTATTGTACATTATTTGTATGTTGTTTTATAAATACACACAAAAAAAAACAAAACTCCCAGTATTTTTACCAGAATATTTTCTCTAACCAGACTGTGGATGTAATTAAAGTCGACATAACAATCTTTTCTTTTAGGATTGAAAGGCTTCATACATACTAAAATGCATTCAATAGAAGACACCGTACTCAATAGATTCATCATGTCGCGCTCGATGACAACGTGATAAGATCTACGGGTTCGAATAAAATTTTTAAGAAAGAGGGGAAAGATTAGAATACTGCCTTTTTCATAAATTCCTAATGACTTGTGTAGAGAGGCCTGACGCTTGTCCTTCTTGGTTAGGTGCGAATAACTGGCCCCACTGAAAATTGCATTTTAGAATGACAAAAAATGCATTTGAAACACCATAACCTTCATGCAAATATCCCCCAAAATTGAAAAAAAAAAATTGTAAGTTAAATAAGAGAAAAAATTTCTTGCTGACGGCACTTTTCGCAGAATTAGCTCATAAGTCATTTTATTGTAAAGTTAGATCACCGTTTGATGTTCAAGATATTCAATTACAAGAGTATCAATTCATGAAAGATTTATGAAACATCTGAGATTTGGTGTTTCATTCCGTTCTTTTTCTGTTCATAAGCGTCACCGTTCTGGTCTCCACTAGAGAGCTGTTTCACAATTAATTATAATATTGATAAATTAAGTCATAGATCATTTAGGGGACTGACAAGAAAATCAGTACCAGAAATAAGTTTCTACAAAAGTTCACTTGCCACAAGTTTTCTAAATACCTTGGATTTTTTTTTTTTTTTAAGCTATAGGAAAGAAAAAATCAGCCGTCTGTTTGGCAAAACCGTGTTAAAGTTCAAAATGGGAAAACTGATTTCATATTTAGCGTCTGCAGAATATTTATGAGAGACACCACCTCTGCGCATCAGAGAGAAGCTTCCATCTGCCAAACAAGCATACTACACTCTGAGTATTACTACACTAGTCCTAAAAAAATGGAACAAGCCTTCAAAGTCAAAGACAATAGATCTAAACCTAAGCTTAGATGGTTTGTTTGCTGCTGGCTAAAATCCAAACAAAACACAGCTAGATTTTGACAACTTCTTTCTGCTACTTTGTCTATACCTCCATTCCCAGCGAAATGATTTGATTACGTTTTAGATCTATATCTAAATGTAAATTTCGATCTGGACTCTTGAGTTTAGATCTATTCAGTAGACCTTGCAAAACAGTTGATCGTAAACGCTGACATAATTTTGAGTTGGGAACTAACTTCTGTTTGATAGCAGTTTAAGACCCGTGCTTTGTATGTGTGTGTGTGAGTGTGTGTGTGTGTGTGTGAGAGTGTGTGTGTGTGTGTGTGTGTGTGTGTGTGTGTGTGTGTGAGAGAGAGATCAATTCATCGTGGAAGATCTCTTAGGGGCTTCGTCTCACAGAACTAGTAAATTCACCACACAATCTAAATCTTCTGTTCTCCGGTGTTATATGAAGATAAAATTGGAAAGGGACACTATTCACGATCACTAGAGGATTGATCGTGTGCTCGTCATTGGACAGATTCGCTGTTTTTCTCCTAAATTATACGGGAAATGGCAAAAATTGCGAAAAAGTCGCGGCGAGGTACAAAATCAAGGCCGCAACGCCGCTAGTGATCGAGTTCGCAACTAGTGACATATTTAGCGTCTGCAGAATATTTATGAGAGACACCATCTCTGCGCATCAGAGAGACGCTTCCATCTGCCAAACAAGCATACTACACTATGAGTATTACTACACTAGTCCACTAGGCGTTTGCAAGAGATGCAATTTTCTGGAGGTCCAGGACTATATTTCGGGGCTACCTTGACTGTGTTATTGGAGAAGCCTTGGCAGTTAAAAATTGGAGTAACAGTTTTCGGCGGAGACGCCGCTGTTCAGACAAAATTTTCCATTTCCACGTTCCTTTCACGAATCCGTGCAGCCTCTTCATTACAGATCATCCTCTTTTCTGGGGACTGAAAAGCCACAACATACTTTTGTTTTCCTTTTTAATGGTTATATTGACACGATTGCTTTTCCTTGAAGGACACTACCAAAACAAAAAAAAAAACACAAACAAAAAAACGGATCAGTCTGTTCCGTCCCACGTTACTACACAGTACGGGGGATATGAATAGAACACTTTGACAAATGAAGATCGTCAGGTATGTACAGAAAAGGAAATGCACAGTATGTACCAAGGTTCATTAAAGTTCACTAATATATGAAAAATATGTGAGGGACTCTATCAATATCCGGATTTATGTGCTAGAGCTATGGGATTATAATAGGCATGAATGAAGTATAAGAAAGGAAACTGTTGTAGAACCAGCAGTGAACACAACAAGATCTAGATGTACATAAATATATCATTTTATTTTAAATAGAAAGAAAAAGATGTCATTATTGGAAAAAAAAAACTTTGTTAACGTATGATTTTTTAAAAAACTTATGTAGGATATATAGGACCATAAAATGGAAAGGTATCGAAACACTGGGCACGGAAAGGGGGAGGGGGGCGGGTGCGTTCTGGAGGTGATTTTTTCTATCATTACAGTTGGGTGATTTTAGTCTTTTCCATCGTATTCAACATGTTCAAATTAGAGGAATCAATGAAAAAAAAAAATGGACTTTTTCATACTGTTGCCATGGCAGCACCGTCATCTTGGATTTTAGCGTCCCTTAATTGACTGATTTTAAGATATATCTCCTCCGCCATATTTCAACGAAACTTCATATAACTAGGTAAACATATTGTTTAATATAACATCTACAACGTCTCTACAACTTACCCACTAAATTTAACCCGCATATGTAACGTTTTTGGGTTTTGTAGTGACAATGATGCATGCCAAATTTGGTTTCAATTGATATCGAAACATAAAAGGAGGTAGAAAAAAAAAAACTGTCAAAAACAAAACAAAACAAAACAAAAGAAAGCAAAAGAAAAATGAAAAGAAACGGGTTTAGAGAAAGACGCGTTTTTTTTTTTTATATATATATAGCAAAAAATTGACATGAAGAGTTTTGTGTTCGGCTTTCAACCTCGGAACAGCCTTTTCTTTTTTGACATACTAGCCCTCTTTTCATGACGTCTGGGTCTCTTGTTGCCGTTTTGGCTGTCTGGGTGTATCTTTTATCGAATTTTGCTCCCTACTCCCCACCCCCCACCCCCCTATCTTTATAAGAAGCACTTTCGGGTTCTTGAGGGCTTCTGTGTGTCCTTCATATCATTTTACAGTGCATACCAAGAGTGTGTTGTCCTTTACTATGACATATAGTCGACAACTGAGCTTTTAGTAGCAGAAAGAAAGCAAAACTGCGTTATTTATAGGTCGAGGAAATTCATTTTAGGACACTTGCAATGATAATTTGCATGATAAGCGGTTTTTCTTGCGTGATTGTGGTTATCCAGTGTCTATCCTGGAACTGGAACACGTGATATTTCTAAGACAAGTGAAATCGCAATGATCTATGGCCTCATTTAGCAGCCAGGTGGAGCCAAATTCTGATTGACAATAGGCTAGGTCTACCGTTGAACGACCATTGGTCAAACACGTTAGAATGGACTTAGCAACTTTTTGATACCATTTAATTTTTACATACAGAAAAAGCGGTACTAGTAAGAAGAGAAAACAAAAGCTCAAAATCGTATTTTTATGGCAAAATCCATATTTCAAGAACTAAGCTGTCCCTAAATTTGTTCAACAAGGTTAGCTAGTGCAGTACAATGACGAGGAATGAAAATATGCCCAGTCAACAATTATGCGATAGAATTGCTAATGTAGCAAAATCTGGCGACTTGCTTAGTTACATAAATTTGTGATTGCACTGGTTTATGTTGTTGTGGTGTATTCAGAATGGCCGTTAATCTTTCAATAATGACAATGTCCTTGATTCAAATGAGTGAAGGGAGGTTGGTAACATATGGCTGGACTTGTTGAATACTTTATCTAATTAAAGCTTTCGATAATAGAGTTTGAAGGATTGAATTTAACACAGCATATAAATAATGAGCAGACACAATATTATGGAAACACAGAATAAGGATGGAACATCCACCCTAGTGAAGGACTTTTTAAGGTTATTATCAAACGCCGCTTAAACTACAGCGACGCAATAATGTATGTTAACCATAGAAATAATCGTGGAAAGAATGAAGAGATCACACTTTAGCACAAACATCGTTTCTGTTATTCGCAGACTTTATTCATTTCATATCAAATCATGAAAGAGAAGCATCCATCACAAAGTACAGTATGTACTTTCACATTAGCAATTTCTACCTAGCACTATCAAATTAGCAATCTCTACCTAGCATTAAAAAAAGGGATATGTATCATCATAAAATACAATACCGTCATAAAATACAATTAAACAGTGAACCAACTGTTTATCCAAAAGATTTATTTAAAGTGTTCATTGACTGTGTCAAATTTATCCTTTAAGTTGTGGCAAACAATCTACATATCTAATTAAGCCCGTCCCAAATTGCATAAATCAGGAGTTGTTTTCAAAATCTGAAATTTTAATAGAACAGACAGGATTAGTTTCTTCTCTACGTACTAGTTATATTCTCGCCCAAACTCTAGCCAGCTATAACCAATTTGGTTGATATATTTTGTAGATCCCTCGTACACAGTATTTTTACATGGAACTGTTTTGTATTACAATTTATGCAGGAAAAGTATGTGAGCGTGAGAAAATATGGAGAATAAAAACAAAAGAAAATCAAGAGAGTGAAAGAAAAAAAAAGTTATGGAATCAGATTATTGTTACGTCTGTGCCTTATACAGGTAAGCCTTTCTGTAAGAACTTAAAATGGTCCGGGGTGACACCATGCAACGATTTCATTGAAACAGTTCGGAACACGTCAGTGTCTGTTATATTTAGAGCTAATTAAGCACGTTACATAAACAATTTCTGTCATCAGCGATGAGCTTATCAAGCGCAATAGCTCTTTTTATTTCTTTCTGTCTTGTGTGTATGTGTGTGTGTGTGTGTGTGTGTGTGTGTTGCTTTTTTTTGTGTGTGTCTGTTTTTGTGTTTTTGTTTACATTGTTTCTGAAACTATCTAACTTCGAAGTTAGCTTGGAATGCATTAAGCAATAGCTGCGGCCTTGATGTCGTGTGGATTATATATATTACTGAAATACCCATAGACACTGAATTTTTTCTATATTATTCAAATACCCATACACAGATCGGTTGTATTTACTTTTCAATGAGCCATGCCACTTGCTATTCTTTCAAATATCAGTTATAGAAGTATGAGGAATGATAGTGGCTTTTGGCTTCCAGTTGCGAGACTCAAAGTGCACTGAACAATAACAGTATAGAGGGGAGAGAAAAAAATTCATACTTTTTGTAAGGTACAATGGTAGGGTAAGAAAATGGCACGAGACGAGCCGAGTACCCGTTTCCCGCGGGCAAAGCCTTGGTCTTGGCTTCCCGGGAAGTGATCTACTGCCCGACAGCGGGAAGAGAGAAGATGCACGAGAAGAGAAATCCCAAGAGAAATGGGAAATCGGCAACGGGAAGCAGAGACAGGACGAGCAGGAAGCCCACCCACACGCTTTCTCTCTGACTAACCAAATAGATGAGATGCGACATGATGAAATGAGTCGCTCGTCAAACTTTGAGCCTAAGGAGTTACTGGTATCACTGTAAAAATGATTCACTTCTCTTTAAGTGTGTGAAAAAGGCATTGGTCTACCTTAAATGGAAGTTGAGATATTGGCAATTAAAGACGATGGGGGTGACCTGTTACTGAAGCTGAATTTAGTGAGAAAATGGCCGATCATTTTTGTAAATCCTTATTAATCTTTGTAAGGCCATGGCACTAAATTACAAATTTTGGGCCTTTACTCGCTCTATTTCAGTACAATGAACTCTGAAATGCATTTTCCGTTTGATAAAGAGTTTTATGAAGAAAATAAAAATACATTAGAAATTCATTCACTGTTAAAAAACGCGTGATTTCTTCGGTCGGCTCAGTATGAGGAGCGCTTGATTTCATCGTGTCGCGTCTCAAATAAGAAAAAAATAGTGCAGTGCTAGCTAAAAAAAATAATGGATGGCAACATAAAGCACCCCCCCCCCCCCTTTCTACTGCATGTGATGGAAATCACTAGGCCTAGACTAGACCTTGTGGCCGGTCCTTCTCGGTCTCGGCCTGTTATGTCTGTCTCGGAGTCGAGTGGCGCCGAGCAGTCGCCTTCTCGGTACCGACTTCCCTTCTCGGGACCGGTCCCAGAGGGGAAATAGTGTGACTTACCGAGCTTCCCGCTCGGTATCAAAAATATACTGATCGCCCACCCCTATAAGAAAGTCGGCTGCGACACGTCACTGTCTTGCTCTTTCCTTGAAACGTACATCACGCTTGAAAACCTCACGGTCTGAGACAAATGTTGTGCCATATATTAATCACAGGGGAAAGCACAATTCAATAAAGAGAAAACATTTGTCTTACATCGTGAACGTTTTAGAATTTTTCTTAACACTTATGAAACAAAACCAGAAAGGCGATGATTTTTCTATTTTTAATCATTTTAATCAACAGAGTTTTTCCTGAGAAAATCGAAGTTTTTGTTTCTTTGTTCGTTTGTTTGTTTGTGGACTGTTTATTTTCGTTTTTGGTTTTTATTCTTATCAGGCTTCTGAAAAAAAAAAAAAAACAATGTCTCTTCAAAACAAATAAGTATAATTTTAGACTATCAGTTTAAGCAGCACAGATGGACGCAAGAATGGATTGATAGATGGTCAGATTGTCTCTCCTGATGGTCAAACAGTTATAGAAGCAAAACAGACTTTGTCCACAGAGACAGATTGCTGAGTTCAACCTATGACGTCTATTCAAAGAATAAAGTTTAGATCAAGTTACTCTTAATATCAAAAGGTCACTCACAAATTCACCAAAATTTTGAATCCGGGTTAGAATTCGAGCCCGCAACACTTTTTAACACTGCCATTAGGAGACAGACGTCTAACCTCTGAGCTATGGCGTCTCTTTGGTCTTGTTTCCATTATATTTTGTTACCTTATGCTCCAAATCTCTGTAATGAGGCCATGGTTAAGAACAGGAATATGTGTATGACAATGCAGTAAACTGGATTAAAAATTTGAACACAAGAGATAGAGACTTTTAGTTGATCCATAAATCCAACAGAACCAGATGAAGGCTATAATTTTACTATGGAGCAAATGGATAAAATCGAGGTTGTTTATGGAAGGAATACAATCTTCTTGTAATATTATAAACGTGATTGTTGCACTTACACTTTTGCTAATTATTTGTGGAATCAAACATTTAATAATCTTATTTGTTGATTCAGAGATTCGTAAATCGTTTGTATATAAAGCTATACACGCATACAGAAAGACGGAGAAAAAGAACGAGAGAGTGAAAGAGAGTGAGAGAGAGAGAGAGAGAGTAAAAGAGAGAAGAGAGAGAAAGGTGAGAACGAGAAATAAATTCAATTGAGAGAGAAAGAGAGAGACACAGAGAGAGAGAGAGAGAGAGAGAGACAAAAGGAGAGAAGTTTGAAAGGAGAGAAGTATGAAAGGAGAGAGATTGAAGAGAATAAAACAACAACAACAAACAAACTATCATGGATTGGTTACGGTTATGGTTTAGATGAACCGTTCAATCTCCTGAAGGTGGTTATCTCCCCTGTCACAAACTGAAACAAAACAAAACGGCTCCGAACAAAACAAAATGACTCCAATGATACATATCCTTCAGCGATAAAACGCTACTGGTCGAAGCACCTCGGGGTGAAACAGCACCAGACACTGGTGCAATCATGTGGGACAGAGACACTTTATGCCGGGGCCTCAGTGCATCTGTATAATCTGTGTCTATCTCTCGCACTGCAGCCGCATGTAGTCATGTTGCAAGCTTACAATACGCAAAATAGCGTAAGCGGGTATAATAGAAACCGAGGTCTTGGTGTGAACAGCTGGTTTACATAAAGAATGTTTATTTTAGTGGCTCGTCCACTGCTTGACTACAGCACAGCTCACAGCTTTTGGTCTGAATAAGCTCTTGTCGTGGCTCGTGGCTAGCCGTGGTTGAGTCACGGGGCTAGGCTGGAGCTTTTGGTGTGACAGCTGGTATACCGAAAGAGTGTTTATTTTAGTGGCTCGTCCACTGCTTGACTACAGCACAGCTCACAGCTTATGGTCTGAACAAGCCCTTAGACAAGCCACAGATGCACTCTGGCCCCGACCTAACAATTTTGCTTATTTTCATTTTAAACGACAAAAGGGACAAAACGATGCTTTTCAATTCATGCACTCATGCCCGGTCTCCGCAAAGGTGCAAAGGTTCGTCTGTCTACTGGCATTCTATTTGGAAAGAATTCCATGGGTTCCTGTCCTGTCGCCATCCCTTTCTTGCCATTGTTGGGGCAGGGGAGGGGGAGGAGTGGCTCTGTGGTGTGGCGTCTGCTCCAGGGTGAAAACAACTCACTTCAGTGAGGTTGTGAATTCTGACCTTGATCGACTCAGGGGCTCCCGAGGGCATAGAAGAACCCGAAGATCGTAAAACCTGCATTTTTTTTTTAGAAATACAACAGTACTATGGCTTCCTCTGGGTAGAGAAGCTCGACCTCTAGCACATTGAAGACATATCGGCCCTTAAAGTCTGACAAGTTAATACTACGTACTAGACGAATCGGACCTTAAGGTCCAGCATATGTTTACATTTTTATTTTTATTTTGTCGCCTTATATATTGTAAGTGGACTAGGGAATCTATTCAAGTATAACGTTGAACTTCTTCGTGATTCATGGGTACCGCCCCTTTCACCATTAGTGATAAAAAGCACAACTAAATAGCCATTGTTCAGAAGACCTTACGCGATGGACTTTGACCTCTGTAGAACAATGGCTGGTGCTTGCAGACGTACGTTCACAGCTGATGAAACCTTGGATGTCTTTAGGCACTTTCACTATTTGTTGTTATCACTAGTATGACATTATATCATACACGTTTGCCTTATTTTGTTCTTAAATATGTTATTATCTCATACCATGAGAGGTAAAATGAAGTTTTGATATGATTTTCCATGCACTGTTTGATAGCATAAAGAGGTACTATTTTTTAGACTTTCTATCAAAACTATTGTTTCAAATGTAAGATATGAATTAGGTAAACACTTGTGCAAAATTATATTACTGAAATCTTCATGGTTGTTTGTCAGGAATTTTTTGAAATTCATGAAAATCTCTTCGTCTCAGTTGAAGTGCCTCTGCTAAAACCTTGCGTCTTCAATGTGCTAGCCTTCTCGGAAATGAGCGAACGTATTTCGGACGTCGCGTGTTAAAGAACTCTTGGCAGTTCAAAATCAATGAAAGAGTAAGCTGAGTGTCGCTCTACGGGCTCAATTACCGAATTCCAAATTTATACACACAAAAATTCCCAACAAAATCAGGCAGCTACTTAAAGCCCAGATCATTCGACTATCTCAGGATTCAAAGGCAAAAAGCTCCATACTGTGCCCTATTCCTGCCATATCTTTCATTACTTTATACCGCATCGTTCTGTCTGAATGCTGGAGTGGAGCGAATGAGAGGGGGTGGGGTTGGAGGTTGGAAATTGATGGGAGGGGTTCTTCTTATCTATCCTTTGTGTGTGTGTGTGTGTGTGTGCAAGTAATGATTAGATATTTTTCTTCTTTTTATAATACTTCTAGTTAAATGACACCTTGATAATGTGAACACTCTATTACGTCAGCACATAGTTTTGGAATACCCCCGGTATGACCTAGGGAGAATGGAGTTTCGGGGAGAATTCACACAATGTGGGGTCCCCGCAACATTTGAAAATATTGTAAGAGAAGGCTTGCCCTCTCAATTAAAAAGAAAAAGGGCAAGATCTTTAAATGAGCTAAATATAGAGCTAACAGTATGCAAACAGATCTCTCCACCATTAGGGGTGGGGATGAATCCCCGACACAGTAAAATAATATTAAAGTAAGCTTGCCGTATTACGTCACTAATTAAGCAGGGATGCAACTGTGTTAAAGAACAGTCAGCACCCGACCAGGAGTTGTGTCTCCTTGGAAGAGACTAGGGGAAATAACCAATAAAAAGTGGAACACTTTGGAATGGACAGCATGACCGTTTTCAAGGCGCGATTGGGAAGTGGTGGGAGAGGGTACCCTAGGTGATCCTCCTTCTCCCTGGCGAAGCCGCTCCCGGGCTTACACGTGGCAGCCGGAAACTACTCTGCTATGCGGGGCGTGGTGGGGGTCGGTGTGCAACGCTGAGTTGAGGGTCACGCATCCTAAAGCACAGTGAACAGAAGACACATCAACAAGATGTCTGTTAAAACAGTTATTACTGTTTGCTTCAGCCAAACAACCACATTTCTTAAATAAACAAGTTTTTCATGTTTTTTTTTTTTTTTGTTACTTATCCATTTAATTTAATTTTATTTTATTTTTTTATTATTTTGTGTATGTGTGTGTGTTGTATTTTTTGTTGTTGTTGTTGTTGTTGTTTTTGTTGTTGTTGTTTTAAATAAACTAATAGTGACAATAAGAGCAAAAGACGTTACAACAAAAAGTGCAAAGACTAAGATATTAACTTTAAGATAAGATTAAATGAGACAAATGTTATTATAGACCTCAGAAAGAAGT
>JBCAUA010080030.1:0-24563 GCA_038406235.1 Peronia verruculata | reverse complement strand
TGTGTGTGTGTAAAAGATTGTGACTCCATTATTAAAAGGAAGAGGGCAATTAAAATCTCCAAATATTTACTGAGAATAATATAAGTTGTTCATGACAGATCAGATTTGGAGAGCTGTTCATAGTTTTTACAACAAAGATTACAGATCCCTAGGAAAGCTTAAACTTTACTGACCATTTTCAACTTTATCATATTCACCAAGAAGATATTGTTAAAAAAAACCAAATTGAATTAAGACGGTACTGAAAGTTATGAAATTAGAACTTGAGAAACAGAAAATAACAGCTTGTTACTCTTCACTGTGCCTGGTATTCTTTCTCTGACAAAGTGAAGTTAAATATGTTTTTACAAGTATCCAGGCACTCTGAGATTCACTTCAAAGTGCCTCAGAAGAATGGGTAGGCATAGCTACTAACTTTGAATTAAAAATATATTTATCATGATTTGCTTTGATTTCCGTTTTTAGATGAAAAATGAGAAAATATCATTAAGTCCATTAGGCCAAAAAATGAGATAAATCCATTGGCCAAAGCTAAACCAACAAAATTTGCATATTTGAAGAATTTATGATCAGGACATGATTAACATCTGGGAGAAAAAAAAATCTCCACTGGGTGAAGTTGTGTCCCAGTATAAATGATTTCCTCATGAAGAAGATATTAACACACAACATAAACAGTTTGCATGCAGTATACATAAACCATACAGACTAACAGTGCTGCAGTGACATACCATAATGAGCTCAAAAGCTGCCAGAAGCTCCCCACCCTCCTGGCCTTGCCGGCTGATGTCATACCACTGTAGCACAGGGGTCCTGGCATCTGCTGGGTCCAGCTTCACCATAGGTTGAGCTTTGGCCCGACCCAAGAATTCAGGTTTACCCTAATGATGGTCAATCGCATTTATGCAAACATTACTATAAACAAATAAAAACTTAGCTTGCTATGGCCAGGACAGCACTCACAGCAAAATCATGGCATTATATTTAGCTAGTACATATTACTTCAGTAAACCAGCTGATAATATCACGCAAAATGACATAGCTGTTACAGCTTACTGTCTGTGGATATATGTCCTTATAGAAATAAATGATATTGGTTTCTTTCACTCCTGTCAATTATTCCCTAACATGTATTAAATATATCACCCTAGAACTGTGGTGCCGATAAAATGAAGCTAAGAATTATGTGCTAACCACGGTAATGTCTACAATCTTCACCTCTCTCAAATCAATTATTTATGAAATAAGTAATTGAACTTCCAAATATGAACTACGCATTCACAATGGTAACTATGGAGCACCCGCATCTTTTTGTGTGAATGAATTATTCTCTTTTCTCTCTCTCACTCTCTGTGAACTGTTCTATTTAATTACTGATGAGAACTGGTTAGACTTTTAAAACAAATAATGATAAATGTGGTTTTCATTTCCATTGGTCATGACAAAAAACATTTTTTTTTATGTCTAATACACTGGGCTACTCACAAATGTGTCATAATCAAACAGTTCGATGTAAATCTCTGGTGGTGTCCTCTCCAGTGTCTTTGCGTCTCCATAGATCTCCACCTCTCCAAAGATAAGTGTCTGGTCCCAGGTGGGGCAGAGCGTTTTCTTTTGCTTCTCTGTCACCATGCTCTGGGTCACAAAGGACACCCTGGCAAATGGATCTGTTGAGCACAACAGATTTATTCAGATATATGTTGTCTGGACACAAAATTTGAAATGTTTTCTTCTCTTTCCTACTCTGGCTGGGTCTAACTGTACTTTTCTTTATTAACCCTTAACCAAAAATTGAATGTCAGTGATGTAACTGAAGTAATATCTCTGTGCACAAAAAAAAATTAATAATCAGTGCTTAAAACTAATATTGATGTTTAGTTAGTCAGAGTCTTGTCTACTTTTATCTCAAGGGTTATAATCAAGAAGTTATACACAGGAAATCCTTTCTTCCTTTGTGTACAATTCTGACCTGAGAGTCCTGTGTCATCTGCAGCAAGCAAATCTCTAGCCTGATAAATGTATGCTCTGAGCTGGTACTTGTGAGGAGCTGCAGATAATCAGATATGCAAAATGAGGTGAAAACATATACAAGATTGCTCATTCTCAGCAAAAAAAAACTTATTTAGATGTGGAAAGCTAATTTTGGAACATAAATAAAAATACATTGAAACTCAAGGCATGAAAATTCACCTGCAAAAAAAAAAAAAATTCAAAGCAACAAAATAATAAGTAAAACTACCAGTGGAAATTATAGGCTGTCTCATTATTAGAAATAATGGTGATCCTGGAAACAAGAAGGTTTACAATTTCATGGTACTATGGTTTATTTTCCTAGGCCAGTGCATCAGTATCTTTTCTTTTTATATCTATTTCCCTGACATAAATCTTACACCAACAGATAATCCTTTTCTTTATGATAAAAATAAAAATTTATTCATTCAAACAAACATCTGCACAGCAGACTAATTATTTTTCTTTTAAAATTATGTTGGTCAGTTCAATGAGTAAGATCCATAGCACTGGAAGAACTTACTTTTGAAAGTTAAGAACATTCGAGGGGCAGCAAGTCTGGCTAGGCTGGCCATTTCTTTCTCCTCATCCCCCTGAAAAGAAATCCAGTATTAAAATCCAAATTTAAAAAAAAAAGCATTTCTTACCATATGCTGTTCTCAAAATTGTGTTATAATTCAGATATATAGTAAGCTGAAGTGATAACTAAATCACTGTATGATGACTTGTATCCAAGCCTGGCTTGACCAAACACAGTCACATGCTTACATCAAAAACATTGAACATTGAACCCATCAAACTCAGTTTACACAATTTAAGAGTTTTCATGGAGAATCTTAACCATATAAACATGCAGAAAAAAAAAAAAAAACTTTCAACAATAATGTGAATCTGACATTTGTTCTGTTAATCACTAATTGAGTGCAAAAAAAACAAAAAAACAAAAACAAAACCAAAGAAAAAAAAATGAAGGAATACTCATTCATGCAGACCACCTGTATATTTTGTTTCATTCATTCTGTAAACACAATTACACGATTTTAATAATCAACCCACAACATTTTTTAAAACTATGAAAAAAAAGTTCTGGACTTTTTTATGTACATGAGGTGATGCTGCATAACTCACATGCAATCAGTACAAAGTCATTAATATGTTACCCTCAGAAACTGGTAAAAAAAAGCTGATATACTTTTTTCGGTTTTCTGAACAAACAAAAAATCTAACAAACTAACCAATATAATATGAAAAGCTTGAATTACGTGAATACCCAAACACTTAATGAATACTGTGTAGAACTGAAAGTGTAGGATAATTTTTACAATGCATTCTCAACAGTCTGTCACTGGATAACTTTCTCAGGTGCAGGATCGCATGCTAGGGAATATTTAAGATGCGTTTTACCTCCTTTTTTCTTGATTTAATCTGACTCTTGTGCTGCAGCATTAATAATAAACAAAGACGCAATGTGAATTTAAGTAAAAAATAAAAGCTATAACCAACCGAGTAAAACAGGAAGTGTCAGAAACAACAAATACCAACAGCAATAGCTTTGGCACAACTTCCATGATAATAGGTCATTACAACAAAATGACTGTGTTCATACCTGAAGGCAGACACAACATTTACATTTTTTCCCTGGCACCTTCTTGTGCTTTTTCAACTGCTCCACCTTTAGCAAGGAATATTAGACTTCAGAGACTGATCAAGCCAAAAGAGTGGTAATGCAGCACACACATAGAAGCAAACAACTGCAAGTTGATATGTGATGGAACCAGATGAAATGAGTCGGATGTCAAATTTTTCATGTATGTGAGTGTTGGTGCTAGTGGAAAAGGGAAGTGGATGTACTTATATCTTAGTGAAATAATAAATGTAGCTATAACTCCTTTCTGTTGAAATTTTCACTTCAAGATCTATTTCTATGATCCCAGTAAAAACCCCTTAAAAATATGACTCCCTTTTTTTCATCCAGTCATGATAAGAGAAAACTGAGATTGATACAATGATTAGTAACAATGTATATGGATATATATGATTACTTATACAGGTGATCAATTCATTTCTGTCAAGGTAGTGTCCAGTCTTCCTTGCATTTTACTATTCATGCTATGAACTAAATATACCTCAAATTGTCGAGCTGGGGGGGAAAAAAACAGATAAACTAGCCAGAAAAAAGTGTACCTCATGTGCAACATTGAAGAAACAGGCTCCCTCTTGACCAGTGGAGATCATTTTGCGATGCCATCGCCTCCTTCGTACCAAGTCCATAGTTCTCTCTTGTGCATGAAACTTCATGTTGAATAAGGGTGCATATTCCCAGCCCTCTGTTTGCTTTTTCTTCTGCTCCTCCTGAGGACAGTAACAGTCATGCAGGAAATTACAATGAACAGAATATTATATTCAAACAATGGTTAAAAAAATTGTGGTATATTCCAAAAGTTACAGCTCTATTATGTTCACAGAATAAAATATCATCAGACTGTGAAAACCTGAGATTTTTATGACTCCTCTTTTAATTAAAGCTAATTTTTTTTTTTTTTTTTTGTGGTCCATCCTAGCCGATTATCAGGACATCCTCAAGTATCTTTTTGGTGCATGATCCTTTCTGTACATTTCAACGTAGCCTGTATGTGAACCCACCAATTTTTCTTTCTTCTTGGTGGCTCCTTGCACATGAGTGCGGGGTCTGAGCCAGCGACGACGTCGACACAGATGATAAGTTTTCTCTACTGGTCCATAACCTCCCACAGTTGCTTCTACACAGTATTCCCAACCTGTAAAATAAAGCAGTATTCATTCACATCAAATGGGATTATCAATGTGGAATACAATTTAAACTAACTATTTTAAATTCCTAGTTTCACGGTGTAATTCCATTTAGCTGTGAGAATGTTTTTATCATGAGTATCTTCATAAACAGCAATGACAGTAAATTGTCATAGTCCTAACTGACCTTCTTCATCTACAGCTCTGTTCAAATCAATCTGCCAGTCATCATCCCATTGCCAGCCTTCAGGCAATGGAACAGCAGTCTTCTCTGGAGTGGGATCTCCTTTCTGTGGGGAATATAATAGAATGTTCTCACAATTAGGTGATTACAGACAGCAAGTAACCAATAAGAGGGCTTTTGTTTGAGCTACTCAATAGACTGCCAATAGCTGAAAATGAGTGTCAAAGTTCAAAATGGCCTTCACTATAACTGTTGCCCCACAATTTTCTCTGTCATTACACTCAGGAATAGCTTAAGAAGAGAGTTATTTATATATGACGATTTCTTTAAATGACACTGAAATCATTTTGCTGTTATATACAAATTGTATATTTTGTAAACCTGAAACAGCGGGTTTACAATTCTCAAAAAATTCTGTGTTCAAAACTGCATGTTACATTTGCCTATGTTATAAACGATGTAATGTTAAGTCATCATGAACTAATTCACGGGAATGTCTATTCTACTAATCTTTCTGAAAACAAAGTAGGAATAGCGCAAATCAGATTTTAAAGTCATAGTATAATTATCTCCAAGAGCTGATAAATAAAAGATGTTTAGGTCTTTGAAAATAAGTTTGCAATGACTCAGGAAAATTTGGCCCAATGGGTCAGCAATCCAGTTTTCAACATAAAGATTATATAAACAAGTTTTACATTTTAAGTTTCTATGTTTCAATACATGAGGAGGAATCCTTTAGTTTCATGTACTGACCACAGTTTTTTTGTCTTACATACCACATCAGACCATGGTCGGGAGGCTGGTCCCCAGGATCCCCCAGGAATGTTGCGAGAGTGACACTCGTAGATATCCTCCAGATAAGTGTGATGACCAGCATCTTTATCAAACAGCATACTGTAAATACACATAATACACAGATGTGAACTGTAAGACATTTACCAGAAACAGTAGACAAATGTAAAAAATTAGCCACACCAGACCCTCACATTGCTATCTCCAGCTGCTATCATAAGAAAATCACATGTTTTTCATAGGTAAGAATAAAGTTCTAAGGTTTTTCCTTCCGCCAAAAGATGTTTTATGCTGACTCACTTTCATATTTTCTTTGACAATCTTAAACAGAACATATCAGTATTAGGTCCTACAAATAGAGAATATGAATATTTCACTTCGTACATGACATCCTGTTCAAGCTTCAGGCAGGATTTAACAATGTAACAGTGGAAGAATGATTGATAGCTGATCTTTCTGCATTATACAAATTTTCATCACCCACCTCATCTCTGGGCTGATATACCAATCTCCTTCCCATTGCCAGCCCGGGGGTGGGTTAAAATCTGCTTTGTTCAGTTCAATCTGTTATGAAAAAAAAAAAAAATATATATATATATATTATATATATATAAAACAAAGACAAAATGTGGTTCAGAGAAGAATTACAAAATCAGCCTGACAACAATGACTTTCACTGTGATGGTAGGGCACCATATGATGATAAAGATACTCTTTCCAAGGGAAAAACTATTATGAGAGCTAAATGTAATATTGCACTGAAAAGATTGCTGTCACTCATCATTATGGTCATTGTCATTAAAACTCGTAATGAAAATATAACTTGTCTAAAGGAACAAGAAAACATCATCTATCTTATGTTCTCTGACATTATTTATTCATTTAAAGCTATTTTGTACATTGTTGCTACCACACTTAATCCAGTTGACCAAAAAGAAACATGAAACTCTAAACCTTTAAGGTAAGGAACATAGACAGATAACTTACCCTGCCCTCACTGTCTGACCATTTTGGTCGAGTCATTGTTGGTCCTTTGTTAGTCCAGGATCCAAGTATGTTCACTTGATTTTCATACTGAAACAAGCAAGTTTAGGGTAATTCTCCGATTTCAAGTTCTACACTATAACTTGAGAAGTGTCACATTTTCTCATGGCATGGCTTGAAAACAGGACAAATAAATGTCCATTTTAGACCACAAATGAGGTGGCTCTTGGATAATTCAGTAACTGGCCAAAGCAAATAATATTTGACAGTCAGCAGAGACTAAAGACAATACAACCAAAGTAAGCTGTCTACCAGAAATAATATCCAATACTCAGCTGTACTTTATTCCCTCAATTAATTTCTAAATTTCTTGTGCAAGTGTCAGGTTCTATATGCAAATTAATAACTTCTTCCACAAAGTAACAACAGAATCAGATCTTTATTATCAGTCACAAACAATATCTTTTGTATCTAGGAAAAAAATCTCATTCAATTATAAAAGAAAAATAGAGCTAAATATAAACAGAAACCTTCCAAACTCTCTTAATTTGATAAATTCAGCTTCATCGATTCAATTCTATGACTAATCTGCATCAATCTTTTCCAGCTAAATCCAGCATCGCTTTGCTGTATTTTTGTTGTTTTGTTTGTTACATTTATTTTATTTTGCTTTGTTTTTTTTTAGTACAGCAAGTCATAATTTACATATTACTAGGGTTCTTTGCCCATAGTCTAGGTGAAGCTAATCCATCACCTTTTTTATATAATTTATGTTTTTTTTTTTTTTTTAACTCCACTGTGAACACCTTACATGCAATTTCTCTATCATCACAACTGACTCACAGTTTCAGCATAGACAGCCAATTCCCCTTCTTTTTGCATTTTGTGCCATGCACTTTCCTCAGTCTGTAGGCCCAGCCAAAGCTTCAGCCTCACCACAGCTGGAATCTCTGGCTTCCTGTCCTTGTCTTTCACATGTGGATACTGGAGGAGTGGAGTGGGAGGATGGTGTGAAGGTGGGGAAAGGGAGGACCGAGAAAGAACAACAAAAAAATGAAACATTTATATACAACAGCAAAGTCTAGTCTGCTGATCTGCTCTGACATAAACTGGGGCATTTCACAATTCATAAAAATCAAAACTTATAAGATGTGATTATCCCTGTCATTCCCAAACAGATTCTTTATGATTTTCAGACTCAATGTCACATTGTCAATGCAAGCAAAGTATTGAATGTGTTCTAATTATTAGTTAGTTTCATAAAATTAGAAGTTATAGTTTATAGTTATAGTTTATAGAAGTTATAGTTATAGTAGCTTCCTCTCTCAAATGCAGACATGTTGAGAATAAAGATCCATGATGAAAGGGGATTCTGTTTATGCTGAATTAATAGTGATTTGCATAAACATACTCTGAGAACTGGATCTCTGATATCAGAAATGTTTTGAACAATAAAGTTTCAAGACAGTACCTTAAGAGCTAATGACATTATCTTTCCACAGCTCTTGCCCTTCATCTCTGCATCATCAGAGTATAAAAGTTCATAGGCTGGGATCCTGTGGCAGGCTATTCTCTTCTGTCCACTGATCATCCACACTATGACATCAGGCATGCTGTTCTGAGGCTGGGGAAGACAAGAATTAATAAGATCAACATGGGTATGATTTTTCTTTTCCCACTGAATCAAAGCATTTGAGATGAGATGCTAAAGAAGACTCCTTGGAATCTCATATAGAGAC
Organism: Peronia verruculata; assembly: GCA_038406235.1. NCBI lineage: Eukaryota > Metazoa > Mollusca > Gastropoda > Systellommatophora > Onchidiidae > Peronia > Peronia verruculata. The sequence continues at coordinate 16,085 of JBCAUA010080030.1, read as the reverse complement.
CATATCACAAATGAGGAAGTAAAGAGGCACACTGAAAGCAGAATCGGCCAGTATATATACCTCCTCACCATAGTCAAATGACGAAAGCTGAAATGGTATGGGCATATCTCATGCTCAGCAGGCCTTGCTAAAACAGTCATACAAGGTGCAGTGAGAGGTGGGAGACGGAGTGGTCTACAGAAACAGAGATGGGAAAACAAAATCACAGAGTGGACAGCCCTAGAATTGGAAGACATCTTGAAAAGGGCAAAGTGTCGAGATAGATGGAGAGGATTAGTTATGCAGACTGCAGAGGTGCTCCTACAGACTAACGTCTAAGGGATCAAGGCAAGGCAAGATAAGGGCTTTTCCATTTGGAATAATCATATGATTTAGTATATGTAGCATTATATATGTAGTAATGCTCATCTCTTAGATTATCACAATGAGATGTGGTACAGGGAATACATGGGCAATGCCATAAACTGGTTCTCATGTAAAAGAAGATGATAACTCTGCTCTTTTCTCAACTAGGAAGAAAGTTATTTTGAAAAATAACAAGTCAAATAACAAATAACAAGTAAAACATATTGGCTGGTATCTATTTTTACAACTGCAAAGTGATTCATGAATTGGAATCTCATAGCAAAGTCTGACTCATTCTTTTTTCTAGACACAACCTTACAGATACACCAAGAATGCTAGCTCATTCTCGAGGTGTAAATGCCAAAATCAGCTATTTCCTACAGTATTTCATTCTTGGAACAGTAGGATGTCTTGACTTTAAGTGCTTGCCCAACCAGGTGAAAGAATTTTTGTTGCTGGAAATGTTTAATTTGGAACTTTTTATCTGGACATCAGCGCCTCTGCCTACTCTACATTCTTCACTCCCCATCCAATTTTTCTTAAACATGTGTAACATACACATGGGATCTCAGACATATATTCATCCTTATTTGTGAAGGCACTGAGTCCCTATCCAAGAGGCTAGAGAACCACTGAGTCACTAAAAAACATGCTTGGTCTTATCTTCAAATCATTCTTATGCCCTGATAAGATTTTCCTTTTTGAACCAATGAAGTAAGTTTTTCAAGAAGACACTTATCTCCACAACCATAGCAAACCCCCAGAACCAGCTTACAATGAAGACTACCACAAAATGACCTCTAAATGATGCAGTTTAGGGTTTTGCTAATTTTTCTTATGTCAAAGTGTCAAATAGAGACCTAGAGCCATTTTCTGGGATTGGGCGCTATATAAATGCACTTCATTATTATTATTATTATTAAATATAAGAGAAGCTGATAAGGTATCATCAAGAATAGATTTGGTAGTCAAAGACAATTTTCAACCAAGTTTTGTAAATTTGAAAAGAGGCTGGACAAACTATAGAGACAGCCCTGCACTTTAAGCAAGCAGATGAATATCAAATGTAAAACCATTTTATCTGATATTATCTGATATAAAACCTACCTCCACAGCCAAATTTTTTATCATGGCCAGAAGGTTTTCAACTTCACTGATGGCTTCAGTCAAATCAGTGGCACTCTCTTTCAGAACCTGGGCTTGCTCTTTCACAATTTTCAGGGTGTCTTTGCGCATCTGCTCCGTCAGTTTGTCCAGTTCATTACTGACATGCTTGCCATCTTTCGGCGGGGACAGTTTGGTTCTATATGAAATAATACAGAAAAGAATGAACTGAGAAAACCATTCACTGAAATAAACTTCTAACCTATTGTCAAAAGCTATTTTTTTCTCCATTACTAAAAAAAAACAGTTATGGTTCACTTGATAAGGTTCAGCATTTGCTGCAACCACTAATGTGACATATGAAACAAAAGGCAGTTTAAAAGGAAACATTTTTCGAACATTAGAAACCTTCTATGACATGTAAAATAACAACCTCACTGAAAATGTAAAACCTGGCAAACACTAAGAACCTGCACATAAAAAGTCTGCGGTATGTTGGGGAAAAAAAAGCAGCATTAAAATTGACTCTTGCAAAAAACGAGCTTGCGATTAATAATCTTTAAACTCATACTCTGAACAAAGTTTCGAGTTCATTTCATGAAAATGGGAAAGGGCAAGGAAATGTGTAACTCACTGCTGAATATTTATGATTTTGCACTTACTTGCAGTCCATAATCAGCTGATCCAGCAAGGAAATGAGTAACTGGGCCAGTTCTGGCACTGGTAGTTTTGCTTTCACACCAATCTGGACTCTCTCCAGGTTGGCTTCCTGAAAATTTCAAACGTAAATAATCCTAGTGATAATTTCCTGTAACTTATCAAAACAGTGTTGGGGCTAATGAAACAAATTCAACACTGTTTGGCTGTTGGGATTTGACACAAGATTTTACAAACCTGGAATGAGTGTAACAAAGATCAAATGTGACAAAGCAAATTAAACAATAAACTAAAAGAGAAGACCAACCAATCTGTCCACAATGTTGAGCAAAATGTTGAGTGACTCCAGCCTGAAGGAAATGTCCTCCCAAGAACAGTCGACCACAACACAAGGCTTGGTGTTGGCCCACGGCAGAAAATAGTAGTAGCACCCATCAAAGACAGGATTGGTAGGTTGAGTGGTGGACGGGGAGGGAGGCACATTCTCATCCAGTTTGTTGCCATAGTTACCTGACAGAGTCAAGATGTAGGAGTAAAAAATGTATATCAAAATGTATGAAAATGTATGTTCCTGAAAATAGGGTTTTGGGACTAAAGTATCAAAAATGGGATTTTCCTATTTTTACACACTTTGGACTCTTCTCATACCAGAAAATAATGGATAGGGCAAGAAATATATGCTTTATGCCCCAAAACGACACCAATGCGGTACAACTAAATCACAGTATAGAGAGATTATGGAAATTCAGTGACGATTTTCTCAATATGTATTTCTTCACTTTTTTCCCTAAGCTGTTTTATTTCTCAACCAACTGCATTCAAATTTGGAATATACATCCTCATAATATGCGTTTTTATAAAATGCATTGCTTTTCCCAAGTTTTGTTTCTGTTTATGAAGAAAAATTGGACATTTGGTGAAAAATTGCCAAAAGATTTACATTTGTCTTGTGCCCAGAGCAAACGAGTCGCAAGTCCCTCCGGGTGATCGCAAGTTACGGCCATTTTTAACTATTTTCCAACTCAGATACCAAATTTTTCTCTTCTGGATAGAAAATATTGAATTTTCATTTGTGGAATACAAATAAAAAATCTGGGCATTACAGTCCAAAAATAGTTAAAAACGGCTGTAACTTGAAAATTTCAACTTCCCACTCATTTGTCCTGGGCGCAAGACATTTGTCAATATACATATTTCAAAAGTTTATAAAAAATATTCTTTGATATATAAACAAAAAACAAATGCATTTTGTCTTTTACAAAGGGTTATATTATTCATGTGCAAAATTTCACACTATTCCATTCAATACTCTAGGGGCCTTAGGCTTTTGAAAAAAGCTAATTTTTAAAACACAAAATCCAATGTGCTGGCCTTGTCATGGCACCGGATGCAAAACAAAATTTTTTTCCACACTGTTCCTCTAATTTTGACATACTGGATCCAAATTTGAAGCATAAATAATTCCTACTTCAAGTATTTGAAAAAATGACCCCCGTTAAATAAAAACCCAAACCAATATAAGATTCAAGTTAAAGGTTTCAAAACAGAGAATGAAAATACTCCTTAGTAAATACCAAATAGACCATGTCTGTGATGATATAAGGAAGAAGAAAATGACAGATTTATGATAAAAATGTTTCAACACCATGAAACTTTGAGGGACTTCATTTTGAACAATCTAATACAACAAGATTTTCTACAATACCCATGAAAAGATTATTTTAACTCGCCATTCATAATAAAATTATGAAACTCTTTAGAGAGGGACTTAAACTTTCCTGAAATGTGAAATTAAAATACTGAATGTGATAAAAAATGAAACTAAAGTGCCAGGCTGATTCAAAATAGAGCTGTGCAACGAGGTCACTCAGACGCTCGCCGCGTGGTAGCGGGGCTACACATTGGAGGGCTGGAACTATAATACTTAGCGTTGAAATTTGTCTTTTATTGACGATTACAAGAGAACCAGGAAACGTTCAAATATGCGGTTTTCGCCAAAAATTGTGGAAAAATATATAGTATATCATACCGTATAAAATTCTCGTTTATTTTCATCGATTCATTCCTAGGGCTCCAAAATAGGAATGAATCGATAAAAATAAACGAGAATTTTATACTTTATGATATACTACATATATACTACATATTTTTCCACAATTTTTAGGCTGAGGTTTTTGTGTATTGTGATAAGTGACAATGCATTGGTGCAGTATCCAACATGTCATGCATTTCTACCAAATAAAAAAATTTAATGATCAAACAGAGAACATGTTTCAAAACAATTTCTTCATCAATGCAGCCAATACTGACCAATTTACTTCATGATTACAAGACACCTCTATTGCTGTGTGGCTTGACAAAATGTGTAGCTGGTTTCAGATTTATCCAAAATTTAAGATGGGCACAATGAGTGGGAGGTTTCAGAACTGAAAAGACTCACCAATGCTGATTTCAAATTCAATTGGTGCATCCACATGGCTGGAGCTAATCATGCTGGCATTGAGAAAAGCAGCATGAACTCGATATTTGCGTCTCCTCATGAATTTCTGTGAAAGCATCCAATGCAACAAACAATACTATCATATAATCAAAGTAAATAGGAGAAAATAAAAACAAACAAACAAACAAACAAATAAATAATCTTCTCTTTCTGGTCAACTGCTGTTGAATAAACTGACTTTAAGACCTTACAAAATTTCTAGAATTATCCGTTATGTCTCTTTTCATCTTTATCTTATCATAGCTAGTGAATAACATATGATGATACACTTGTCAATGTTTATTTTCTGGGGGACTTGCTTTGGATCAGCCACAGCAAACAGACCATGCATGAATTTTGAGTTTTATGTCTGTAAAGGATGGTTGTCTTACCTCCACTCTTAGTCTGTCATCTCCTACAATGTCATCTATGGCAGTCTCTGGCAGTTCACCCAGTGTTGTGACGAGCTCAATCAAAGCTCTTCCTCTGTAAGCCACACCTTCTCCCTGTGGTCAAACAATAGAGTCCACCACTCTTACTAACCTAGTAATTATACAAGCACTTGACTCATGACACAGGATTAATCTATAATGCATTTTTAGTACATGAAACCATGGTGAACCATGTCATAGCAATGAGAGAAAACATTGTGGTTTGTCCTAGCATTCTTTTCTAAGCATCAATAAAGTCAAGAGACAGCGACTTGAAAAAAATAAGGCTTGATGATAAACCAGATTCTAAGACAGACCGAGCCAGCAGAGAAAACCAAAGTAAAACTTTGCACAGTGACATAATGTTTTTCTAATTAAAATCCATGCAAATAGACTTGACAATAATCTTAGAAAGCTCGTAAAGGTAGTGAGTGCTTCATGTGTTTAATACTGTGAGTTGCCATATGATAGAATTTCTTTGATTGCATTGAGGAATATAGGGTACTGTGGAAATTAAATGGCCTATGGACATCATACACAGCAACATTATTGCAATAGCAATGATATAAAAGACATACATAAAAAGGGGGGTAATTTTCTATATATTTTCATTGAAAAAGACCAGATATTTAGTGTCCCTATCAAAAATCTAATTTCAGTTACACAGTGGTGCTGGCTCTGAGTACCTAAAGATTTGGGTAGATTGTACGGATTCTCGTTAACTGCCATGTTTGTCAAAACATATAGTGAAATCTAATTACAATTCTGATGATCTACTAGCTCTAAGCCATGACAGTATCTCTGGAGCTGATGATCAGGCAGAGCATCATAAAACATAGTAATGAGGGCAACAGCTGCAATCCTTAACTTAATGACATGACAAACAATTCATTGTTATACAAGTGGTAGACATTAATGACAGATAAGAAAAATGTATAAATGTTGTTGTGGCTGTGTTTTGTTATCCTCAATGTCCCCACTCTACTTGATTCCACACCCACATTTCATCCAAAAAAATTCAAACCCACTGATGATGACAGTATTGTTCCGTCATTCTCAATCTTTATCATGGCACTGGGAACCCTTTCTGTGTTTCATTTCTGAATTTTTCATTCAGTCCATAGTCTGCTAACACTATCATACACTACAGTTTCTATTTATGCCAAAATGTAGATGGTTAACAGATTGTTTGATTCATGGATTGGTAATTCTTTTTTCTTTTTCTTTGACCAACAACAACAACAAAAAAAAAACAGTTCCAGATCAGTTTGCTATAACTGCCTGTTATGAAAACATGAAATGACACACTTTGTTGTCATTCAGGTTAGAATACCAAAAATATATATTCAGATCACTACAAAGATAACAAATGTATTACATTGCTCACTACTGTAATGAAGTATAATCAAATATCTCAAATATCAGATATTCATTTATAAGATTCACAATCCAGGATCATATCAAATGACTGTCATTTATTGGTGAAGATCAGTAGTCCATCTAGCTGTGCCATTCAACCGATACCAAAAGGATTCTCTTTGCCTCTTTAGAACTGTGGCATAATTTCCTGACCCCTCAAATTGAAGCCCGATGAACAGAATCTGCTCTCTTGGCAAAATTTTAGTGAAGTAATCACACTAATCAATGCCAAGACATATATGATTCTGTCTCTAATAGAATATTCTAATAAACCAACTTAAACCAGGTAAATTGGATTGTGAATTAACAAGAATATGTTTGCAAGATACACATTGCCATGAATCAATGGAACTTACTCATACAGACTGTTGGATGAACATAGTTTGGTCTTCGCCATAACAAAATACTAAAACAGAGTTAATCTTACGCTTTACAATAATTTTTTCTTTCCCTTGGCAAATGTACCACACAGCGATGCTTGTGGAGTGTAAATTAACAGGACTGTAAGGAAACAAAACTAGACAATCATACTGGACTCATAGAATGATAGGCTCTATTTTTTCATAGAAAAATGAAGGTTAGCCATCATGACAATCCATTCAGGCAACTTTACAAGTAGAATCCTATTTATTAAAATGTCAACTAATTAATCTCTCACCTTGCCCAGGTTCAAGTCTTCATAGTCATCAGGTAGATCAGAGTATTCCCTTGTAGATCCATACAAGTTGATGTAGCATGGTCCAAATGTGGGCAGGAAGCCTGTATATGCCACAATGTGCAGCAGGGGAAGCCAGCAGACAAAACAAGTTTAGTGTGTTTAAATACAAGCATTTGATGACTGTAAATTCAGTGCATAATTGTTTTTAAACTCCTGGATGAAAACTTAAGGATAATAGTTCAGATTAGGTATTTTGAATTTTATAGATGGGAGATTTTCTAATGCAAATGAGAATGCTGAAAACAAGAGAACAAGGCTACAATTAATCCTTGTGGTGGCATTTTGTTTCAACTGATTTGAAAATATATGACACAAAAATAGATTAGTTACTAATGATTACTGAATCATTATATTTAACTAAAGTGCAATGCACAGATTGTCTTCAATCTGCTTTCATTTGTCTTTTTCAGACTTTACATTTCCAGCTGGCTGTAGAAAACTCATTAAGTTTAAAGGCATCTCAATATTCTTGGAACACTAAAATTTTTCAACTACTGTAGGTTTATCATTATAGGTGTTTGTTCTAATTAATTCTTGTCTGGCGAAGCAAGCAAATAATATGTTATGCGTATATAATCATTGTCTCTGAATAATGCAGCTGATATATAAGAAAGTGAATGTATACCTGCAACTACCACACAAATTTGAAACATTGATAAACGATGCAAAAAATGAAACAAAAAGATCCATCTAAAAAATCTGATGCATTTTCAGTTTACTGATTTTATACTTTATATAGAAGACAAATATGTCAATCAAAAGAATATCAACAAGGGTAAAGTTTCGAAATGCAAGAATAAAATAATTTTTTTCTCAAACTGAAAATAGAAAATTTGTACAATATGACTTCATGCATTGGATCTGTAACTGGTGATGCTTCAGTGATTTCCATTCAGTTTCTCTTCCAAGATAACCCACTTAATATAATACTATATGTGTGCTCATCTGAATAAATGAAAAATTTTTAGTTTTTAGTCAATTGTAGATCACTACAAGTTGATGTATTCCATGCATTTTAAAACTATTGGGGTCTAATAATAGCCCCTCTGATTTCGGGTTAATTTTTGAAAAGTTGAAAAGTATTCATGATTACTTTTGAGAAAAAGAATGTACAAAGTAGTTTTTTTCATTTCACTTGGTAAGCTTTTCACCATTCAGACAGTTTCTCCACAGCTCTATTACATATATAATCAAAACTTGTTTGATTAAAAAAAAAAAAAAGAAAGCTTTAAAAAAAAAAAGAAAGCTCAATTTATTATGAATCTTTTTCGACTGGCCAGCTGACTAAATCTACATCTATCCTTACCGACTAGCTCTTTAGCATGAGCATCAAAAAGTAAATTTTCTACATTTCAAAGTTATATTCTTCCAAAAAGGCAAATTTTCTACTTGTCAAAGTTTATACTCAAAAGTCTGAATATTTAATGGAAAAAAAAAAAAAAGCTTCATATTGAAAGATCTACAAAAGTGGTCTATAATTAGTCATATTATAGACACACAATTAATTTTAGGAGGGAAGGGTTGAAAAGATGTTGTACCATAGATTCTTATACAATTAGAATCATTTACATGTATTTCCATTTGTACTACATTGGCAGAACACATATTGAAATTCAGAAACACCAGAAGTAGCTGAAATTCATGCCACATACATTTCTCTTCTTTCTCATAACAGGCATAATCCTCCAATTTTCATCCCCCACCTTTGCCAATAAACACAGGGAAACAGTCAAAAAAAAACAAAAAACATTCATATCAGAGCTTGTCTTTGTAATATTTCCACTAGAGTAATCAACTTTTCAGCAAAATGTGCATATTTCAAAGTCATGTATGACAATGTTTCTTTCCTTTTTTTCTTTTTTTGTTGTTGCATACAAAACTCAAAATACATCTTTTCTGTCACAGCTATGTTCTCTATCATAACATGCCAACAGAAAAATGCTGGTTCAAGACTGAACTTCAATGGTGTTATGGCAAAAATGAGTCTGACTGTAAATGAATCTGACTACGACTGACTATCTGGACTCAAGAATTTTACTGAAAGGACAAGTGTTTCTGAATACTGAGTTAAATATTGTGGTGTGCATAAATTTTTCTGAACAGAACTATACATGTATTTTATGAAGTCAAAGTCCTTGCTTAATACATAAAACTTTCTTTGGCAAAGCTATACATTCTATATCTGACACCTAATACAGCCAGATAATATCCATGGCATCTAAACTGGAAACAGATTAAGAATTCATAAGAAAACTGATACCAGGAGTTTGCCCTGAAACATATCAGACAAATATGTAAAGATGGAGGAAAAATCACATAAGTTAACTAAATATAGATGTAGATTATCACAATAAATAATGTGATTAAAAAGATTTAATGGAAAAAAAGGTCAAAGTTAGAGAAGGAAGATTGGATAAAAAAATAAATATGAAAACAGCCCTAACAGAGGACAATATCACTTCTCCCAAACACAGAGGTATTGAAATGTCCATTATCACTACTCAACATCAGATCTGATTATAGTTGTTTGATGTTTTGTTTATGATGATGCAATACAGGATCTCTTAAGCAATCACTATTTTAGTAATTTTTAATGAGAAACAATGGCATACACTGTTTTTTTTTTTTAATTGCTATGGAAGAATGTGTATAAGTAACAGTTGAAACTGTCACAACAATAATTATAATGTGAATGCCCAAAATGCAAGTGGGGATCAAATTCTCACCTGCCTCTATTGTGGGTGAGAAAATTCAAAACAAATAAGACTGTTACTGAATCTGGAGGCATTATATTGTGATCTAATATTACTAAATACAAGGACACAAAGATAAAACTTCACTGGATATCATTCTCAGTCATTGACCTTGTAATTGAAAGTAAAATCATCTCAGCTGTCTCTCCTTTTTTTCTGATCTCATCAGACTCTCTATAATGAGAGAAACATTTTCTTTCTTCCACTAAACCATAGTGTTTGCTGTATCACAAAAATCACACAGATTTTATGACAATAATTTGATATTTTCACGACATTTTAATCGTGAGGAATGAACAAGCACATTTGAGATGAACAGATTTAGTATAAGTAATTAAGTCTCAGGCAAAATACTGCACACCAAATTGAAGTGTGCACAAGGCAGAAATCAAATAATGAAGCTAAAAGACAAGTCCAGAAATTAAACATAAAAAAAAAGCTGAGATTAAGTTATGTTTGCTCATTCAATGAATGCAACATAAAAGTTAAGCTATGGTAGTTATCTTGTTTATTCGAAAGAGAGAAAAAAAAAAATCAATTGAAAGGAAAAAAAAAAAGCAAAATTCCGAGTTAGTCACCCTTTTCTCCACTAGAGGAAATAAGGCTGATGGGAAGGAAGAGCGTGCCCACAGTGTCGTCTTCGTTGAGTCGGTCCCTGTAGCCAATCACAGACAGAGGAAGACAAACAAAAGCAACAGTTTACTAGAGTGTTAATGCTATACATTTTCAGCGGGGTCCTGGTAAGATCTTACAAGCAGTGCTATATTTTGGTGGCATGCTTAACCTATAGGGTGCAGATAGGTTTGGACACAATGTTTTTGACAACAGTTTCATGCTATAAACACACAACTTCAATAAAGTTTTAGTTTCTATCTACTCAATCTTTCTTCTGCATAAAGCGAACATGAAAACCCAAGCCCTCAAAAATAATAAGACTTGTAGTTTTCACTGAAGTCATAAATAAAAAAACCCAAACAAACCGCTGGCAGTTCTGCTCAGGTTGATGATACTTTCCTCAACACTTAAAATGTGTTTACTGATTTAGGAGCAGATAAACAGACCCCAGATGTGTAGCACTAAAATTATTTGAGAAGCTGTTACATTGTTTTTATTTCACCATCCCTATTGGGTAAATTAAACGTTTCATTTCTGCAATTGTATTTATCCATATGGATCACTGGCTGATAAACCTTTATCTTATCCAGCTCGCATTATTATTCCTGTGTTCATTCCAAGAGCAAACAACACTGTATCAATAACAAATCAGATTTACACAAAAGAACAATAGTTTGTGAGCAAAATCCATTACAAATTATCTGATGAAAACAAAACACATTTATAATCAACAGTTAGTCTCTGAGAATCTATATGAGAGTTTGTCATAATTCTCTGCTTTTTGTCATAATTCTCTGCTTGTGGGAACTCATGTTCATAAGCAGTTTTATTGCATGAAACACAGATGCTCATTCATTGTGTTAACATTGCTCAATGACATGAAGACAGTGCCAGTGCAATTTGCACTGAGCACATATTTCATGATAAGACTGAAAAAGACAGGTGGATGTGGATGATAGAGGAAGAAGATGACTCCATACTGCCTTCTACATTGAATATTTTGTCATCAGCTAATATCTCTTGTTGTCACATTTGATCTGATTAATCTCTAAAACACAACTCAGCCCAGGGACGTCACAGAATTCAGTGCGTAAAAAGATGAATAACATTTTCTGGTTGACGGTGACAACTAATCTGATCTATCAGATGTGAATTTATGACAACAAACAATACAACACCTAATTTTCTTTCATATCTCTCCCCTTCCCTCCTTCTTTCTTTCCTTCGTCTGTCTTTTCTTTTCAACTATGAATTCGGTAACATTCATTTTCCTAAATAGTTGACACTGGTAGATGATGATGATAACTAGATACATATGAAACAGACTTCATAAAGCTATATCTTATTTCCAAGTCTATCTTGTCTTCAATATGACAGACCAAATACAGTAGCCTCCACCTAACAGCCTGTGGCCTAAGAGCACCGTCCACCTAAGAACCCGTCTTTGCTGCGAAACGGAATTTTTTTTTCTCTAGAATTACCCGTCTGAGAAACCACTCCCAAATAAAAAATCCATCTAAGAACCCCGTGTCGGGCCAGATACTTATGGCCTAATTTCACATCATATTGTCCACTTAAAAGAAACGCATAGTGGTAGATGTGCAGAAAAATGGGGATAGTGGTAAAGGAAACTGGAGTGGAGGTAATAATTGATGTCAGACTGCATAACCAGGCCACATTGTGGACTAATCCCTTAGTATTTCTTTGTCTGACAACAAATAGGTCAGCACTTATGATTGGCTCTGTGGATAAGGAGGATTACGTTTAGCCTTCTGAGTGGTCAGTTGTTTTGCTACTTTCGAAAGTCTGGCTATTTGCCAACACTTGAGTCACTCTTGCGATCATCCATTGAGTAACATAGCAATATCAAGTTTCATTGAACAATGATATGGTTACATGACAACCCACTTGATGTTCAAACAGTGGACATTATTGATGTAATTATACCTAGAAATGATCAGGAATTATTCGATCTAATTACAACATACACACAGGGAGGAAGGCTGTACCTATGCACATAGTATAATCCTTTAACTAGTGGTAACAATCAATAAATTATAGTACTAAAGACAGCCTATCTCATGGTGCTTCACTCAAACGCTCCTTTCCGTCTATCAGTTAGTCTGTCAGTTAGTTACATGAATGTTACCATGCGACCCATTAAACACTGTGTGAAGAAGCTCTCTCATTGTCTTAATTGAACCGTGTTAATGATTTAGATTATCAAAGGAATGCCTACAGTTACCCAAGAGCTGCAGTATTAAGATATCAATTTGCTGCACATATACATAATGTTCCCCACTCAGGGGTAATTTAATGTTGTAAGGAGCTCATAAATTGTTATCATCAAGCACTTTTGAATGAGGAACAGATGACAAGAAAGACATAGGGTGCAGACAAAGAGTTTGAATTCAGATGTGATGGTCAGTGTTTGCTGTTTCGCTCCACTGCAGGTGTGTAAATCCCTAAACTTCTCTCATCAATTTACACATGGGAGGCACTAAAGCCAACAAAAACACAGCCAACTCACACACTTGATATTTTCTTTTGAGCTACCATTCCAGCTACTTCTTAGGTTCATTTACTTTGTATGGTTAACAATAAAGAGTCCCTAATACGTCTCTTAAGCAATATTATTTCGTATTACTTATTCAGTGGCTAGTTTGAGAGAAAAATTATTAACTTTCCCATGGACACTGGAATATTATACCCATACAGATTTACCTTCCACTTTCATATACCTGGACCAATGTCTGTTTATTTGTCTATAAAAGAGATCACTTTTATTTTAATACTGTCCCTCAAAAGCACATGAACAATAACTAGGCTTGTTCATGTACAGATACTGTGTGATGCCTTTATCTCCTGATGATGTTTTTTGCAAAAATATTCACAAAATACGTTCTGCCTTACAGAGAATACAACAAAGATGTACTAAAATCTTTACAAGTGTTCACTGCAATTTGTTTCCCTGTGATATTCTGCAATAGTTATAAGAGGCCAGCTTAAGAGTCTCTTTTGGTGCTAACAGGCATAAATTAATAGATCTGTCCCCTTTCTATTTTCTTGTGACATACCATTAGAAATTTCTGCATCAGAGTTAAGAAGAGCAATAGACATTTCATGCACAATCCACAGGCCAAAGGCATGATGAAACCTCCACTAAAAGATAAACACACTTTAATTTCTCTCAGAGGATCAGAGAAGTTCATTCCAATTCCAGGCCCACAAATGACACCATCTGACCTGGAGAGGGAGGAGGGAGGTGGACTAGAGCACCAACATCACAAACACTGCCACTACCAAGATTTAGACTTTGTAAAGACACAAAGGGTTGAGCTAAAACAGGTTTCTCTGTGAGGGACAACACAGCCATTTAATCATGCAGTTGGCCTTAGTTCTACCCTCCAGTGACAGACTGCCACATTCTCTGAGTGGCATATTTATATGGGGAGTGGTAGAGGTTTGGTCTGGGTATTTATGAAATGGTGCATTTATCTCGGAACACTAGTTGCAAAAATAAATGTCTCAGAGACAACTAAATTGGCTGGCATCATATGCTACTGCAAAATATTTAAGAGTTCCCCCAGACTTATAAACCACAAAGGTGAGATGTCCTGCAGGTCAGTACAAAGAAATATGAAGTGACAAAAAAAAAAAAAAGCAACCAAAGAACATCCGTCTCAACTATGTATATGTATCAAAGTCCATGCATTTCTGGATTAGTTTTTTTAAAAAGCTACATTTTAACACTTTGACTATTTTAACATTGGATTGCAAAAATATACATTAAAAAGAAATGGCGCTTTAGTTTGAATCGTTTCTCTTATTCCTGCTGAAGAATCTAATTTCACCAGATGTTCATGTTGTCTTGCTGATATTTAGCGCTGCCTTCTAACTATGGCACCAAGCCCGGCCTTTTGTCCCAGACTAGCGCAGTGACGTGTGTCGTCGTGGTGAGGAAGTGGAGGCCGACATGTTCAGGTGTCAGATGGAAGTAGTTGTCGGTGTGACTGAAAGAATGGGGGAAACTTGCAGGAACAGCCCAGGTAGAAATGGTTCGATAAGCCGCCTGACACGTGATATCGATTGGCTGATTGATTTGTTTAATTTCCATCGATCCTTCAGCGCATTTTTCCCTAAAGGTTTTATCTTGGGGACCACGTGAGTCCGCCGGTCCCTTGGGACGACAGTCAGGCACGGGCCAGGCGGCGACAGTTTCAGACAGGAATGCACGTGCATGAGCGAGTTCTTGCCTGTTCTTTTCACTTGCTGTTGGTGAAGGTAAACAACGAAGAGAAAGGCGGGGGGGGGGGGGGGGGGGGGGGAGCTGGGGGTTTGGAAAAACTCAGAAATTTGAAACTTAAAACTGAAAGAGCTATCCAGTCTACCAACTACCATCTATCTCAGACCTCAAAGTCCGTCTGGTGTGAGGGCTCTAGTGGCCAGTGAGCCCTCTATGGTGTCTCCTTGCACATACATATTCCCCTTTCACCCTAGCTCTTTGCACAAATCGGTGTTATTGCATGAAATGGACACAGAACTTACATTGTGAAGAGTTCTTCCTGTATGAGTGGATTGTGTCCCATTTCCCATAGAAGGGAAAGGGGAATAGAAAGTAAAGTATAAGTAAAAGTACCATCCCTTGACCCCCAAGAGGTGAAATTGCCTTGGCCATTTCAGACCGCGTCGCCCGCAATTCAGCGCCACT
The DNA here is from genome assembly GCA_038406235.1 of Peronia verruculata. Lineage (NCBI taxonomy): Eukaryota > Metazoa > Mollusca > Gastropoda > Systellommatophora > Onchidiidae > Peronia > Peronia verruculata. Next base: position 853 of record JBCAUA010080030.1, on the reverse strand, counting down.
GTACTTCCCCTGATATACATCCGGTATCCGTTTTACAGACGGGAGGGCTGAGGAATATTGTGTGGTCGGTGTCTTTCCTAAGAATACAACATGCAACCGTTGCGATTGGAACCACCGACATCGGATAGATAAGAGAGGCAGAACGGTGGGTAAAATAAAACCAACATAGGAAAATAACAAGGAGAAAAGATCTGGCGTAAGATATCACACGTCTACCCATCTTTTAGCTTTGTCCTACTCAGTGGCAGGTCGCTTTCTGTCCTTCTGCCTGTCGGTGGTTAAGACGTAACCAGACCGTCCAACCATTGTGGTCAAAGACTGACAAAGGAAATCGCAGCGTCTGTAGGAAGAACTGTTCACCCGTGAAAACCAAAGCAAGGACAGTTCGTTGTCTGTAAATCCTATCCATCTCCTTTTGTACGCCCTGTCGGTCTCCGCACGTCCAATGCTTGCTGTGGGTAGGTATAACAGCCCATGCATCACAACTCGCGTGAATGAGTGTCTGATAATGTTTGCTCATCCACAGCACTGACAAGTCCAGTCTGAGATAATCAAGTCCTTAGGCTTGAATTTGTAGGGTCTTTCAAACAATTACATAAAAAAAAAAAAAAACCTCCAATTTTTCTGCACCGGTAGATGACATGGCGGTCTCAGCTGTGTGAACTGACAAAACAGCTGTGGTACGCTCAATTGTTTGTTGGAAGTATTGCTGAGATTTGTATTTTTATCCGTCCGTCCGTCCGTCCATCATATATCTATCTATCTATCTATCTATTTATCTGTCTGTCTGTCTGTCTGTCTGTCTGTCTGTCTGTCTGTCTGTCTGTCTGTCTGTCTGTCTGTCTGTCTGTCT
>JBCAUA010080029.1:0-41097 GCA_038406235.1 Peronia verruculata | reverse complement strand
AGCACAGCCTTTTCCGAACACAGTGATACCAAATTTATGGGCCCAAGAGTAGTGGAACATTTTTTGACAATTTTTTTCAAAGGCAGGGGTCTGTCGCACGCAGAACGCCGCTTAGAACCTGGGCCGCCGGTACACGTTTGTGGCATTGCTAAATTATAGATTAGTATGGCAAAATTGAGCATCATTAGAGTATATAATTTTATTCAGATCAACCTTTCTGTGCTCCTCTGGAACAATCTCGTACTATTGTTTCTCTAAATTTCATTTTCTATATAAATGTTTTTCTTTTTTTTTTTTTTAAGCTGACTTTGTGCCTGACTTTCTTCATGAAACACAGGTCTCCAGACATTAGATTGTTACCCTGGAACCAGAGCTAGAGATAAGCAATGAAATGATATGTCAAACTGTCGAACATGAGATGAACAGTTGAAGGACAGACATTATCTCTAGTAATAGGGAAGGTCATGGTTATATTATGATTGATCTGTAGTGAACTGAAATTTAAATGTAAATCACATGGTGTATATGTGCTAGCAAAGGCTGCTGGACAGATACTGAGATAGTAGTGTTGCTTTGCAGAACTCGTAGGCGTCCTTTCATTATTCCTCATCCTTATGCCTTTTGTTTTTTCTGCCAGATGGTCGACATACTCCGGTCAAGAGACATCACTCTGCGGGAGACATGCTGGGTGGTGCCCCCTTCCCTCCAGCCCCTAAGACAATGGCCACAGAGAAACAGCCCCGTCCCAAGTCTGAAGGCCATGCGTACAGTCGACACTCTATATACAAACGAGCAGTCAGTTTTGGGGTAAGACCAGTGTGATACTCATGAGAAACAAAAAAAAAAAAAAAAATAGTGGCCTCATGAAGAGAATATGCTGAATGTACATTTTAAAACAAAAATTTATCTGATAAATATCAGCAGCACTGATTATAACCATCAGTTTTGCTGTACACCCTGCAGCATTTGTCACAAATTTACTTCCTTGTCCCATTTTAGCACCTTGGTAACCTATGTATTTGTGAAGCACTGGTTATTGGTCATGGTTTGATTGTTATTCTGTTATTTATCTGTGAATGATGGATTTTGTAAATTGGAAATATCCTGTTTTTGTGGTCATAAAAAAATTAGCAGTTTCCTAAGCTTGTTCTACAGAGTTATGCTATTTTTAAAATTTATCATCCTTGACAGCTGTAGGCTGAGGTGACAGTTTGCTCAGTCCTGGGACAGTAGCACAGAATGTTGCCGTTATTAAGCGCTAAGTGCATGAGGCAAAATGAGAGAAAATTCAAGGAATTGTGAAAATAGACTGCACTCATGGATATGTCTCCTCATTGTTTGGATGAAGGAAAAAAATACTGAATTAACGAAAGCAAATTTGCTAAAGGCATCTTTATATTATGTGTAGTTAGAAGAAATGAAGATGTTTATCAGTAGCTTTGTATATTTTATTGTGATCTTTGTTGCCAGGGACCCTCTCCATTTGGTCGTGCAGACTCGTACAGTAAACTTGAGCAGCTAGGCGAAGGTTCATACGCCACCGTCTTCAAGGGCTTCAGCAGTCTGACTAATCAGGTGGTAGCTCTCAAAGAAATACGGCTACAGGAGGAGGAAGGTGCTCCCTTCACTGCCATTAGAGAAGGTACATTTGTTTTCCCTTATCTTTTATATTTTATCTGTCAGGAAAATGGAGTCAGTGAAAATAGATTTTTATAAGTTTGGCTCATTTTTGAAGTTAGATGAATTTTTATCATGAATGAAATTGCTCTTTTTTTTTTTTTTTTTCTTTTTTCTGATATTTTTGCTTTATGTAACCTCTCAGACTTTTTTTTTTTTTTTTTGGTTGTGAATTTGTCACTTTATGTAAATTGTATTTTTTCAGCTCTAATTACAGTTTGTTACTGATCTTTCCTGCCTCACATCAACATTATTATTTTCATAAGTGCATCATTGAATGAGAGTGGCTCTTTTTGTTTCTAACTCATTCCTTCTTCCATCCTTTCTTGCCCTCTCATATTATATCACTGCCTGGCATCATCTGACGCCATGACCACACTTCAAAATGACCTCTCTTTCACACATCTTCCCAATCCACAGCCTCTCTACTGAAAGGTTTGCGCCACGCCAACATCGTCACATTGCATGACATCATCCACACCAGGGAGACCCTGACCTTTGTCTTTGAATATGTGGTGAGTCACTTTTAGCGATTACACCCGGCAGAGGTAGCTTCTCCCAGACAGCTGAAAGGCGAACCAAAACGGAAATCGATAACACTCATTGCATCTTTTATCTCACAATCAGTGTGGCTCAATCAGATCATTTAGACCTGCACTCAGAAATTATATCACAGATGGTTTGTGGAATGAAGGTTCTAAAATATTGTTTTTATATAGGAATATATCTATTCAGCATCTGCTTAGATGTTATTTAGCACAGTGTAAAAAAGATAGCCTCAATTGATTCTTCAAATTTGAAAATTTCTTTTTAATCTCATGTGTGATTATCTCACAGAAAATTAATGTTGAGGACAGCAGGTGAAACTTGAAGAATCTCATCCAGAATATGGCTATGACTTTGGCTCAAGGCTGTTTCCAACAGCAGGAAAAATGATCTAGCTCAAGGCGGCTCTGAATGCTCAAATCAGAGTCACATCATGTCACGTTGATGTTAGTAGTTGCTGTCATACTGCGGCTATGTCTTTCCTCAACGGTGGCTTGAATGAATGAATAATATCAAGAGAAAGCAGTTGGGGAAGAATTGGGATCACTGAAACCATACAGATGGGCACCTGATGATGATAATGATGGTGATTTTTGCCCTGCGGAAAGATCAATCTGGTTTGAAAATTTGGCAGAGGATTTTAACATGAATACCAAGTTCTTTGTATATGTATTTGCTTTTTTTTAAATTGTATGATTAGCTGCCAGTTGGACAGTTTTTTTTTTTATTTTATAAAATGATGATGATGATGATGATGCCCAGATGAAGAGTCAACCTGACTGAGAATTTGACAATTACTGTTAACATCAGTATCAAGTTGTTTATAGATGTTATTTGCTGTTTTTGAATTGTTTAGTTAGTTGCCAGTGAGACAGTCTTATTATATTTTATAAAATGATGATGATGATGTTTATTTGTGTACCCTACAGCATACAGATCTGAGCCAGTACTTGGAGAAACACCCTGGAGGGCTTAACACTTTCAATGTCAAGGTGAGAATTCAGATTGAAATGACAGCAGCATGGAAAGAAATTATACACCAGTCAAATCAACAGCATAACGAGAGGACTGGAGGGTCATAGCTTCTGTGCGCAAAGTTAAGGGTGTGTTTGTGTTACCTGGTACTGTATGCGCATAATTTCAAATGGCACTGATCTGAACCAAGATTATCTGATTTTACTTTTTTTATGTCCAGAATGGAATGAGTGAGGCATTTGAAATTGGTGCAATGTGATATGATGCAGATACCAAGTAACGCAAACATGTGCTTAACACACTGTTCTTCCAATCCTGTTGCTGATAAGAAGAAAGTTCAATATTATCAACATTTTATCTTTTGCTAATTACCAGGTCAAGAAGAATGTGACTGGTGATATCTGGGGATGTTCATTTTGAGACAACAAGAATATAATCTCCAATATTCTCAGAAAAAAATGAAGGGAGGGGCCTGCAATGAAATATCTCGGTCATTTCAGTGAGTAATGATGTACAGAGGAGATACGAAATAAAATCTATAAATATTTGTAGCTAGAGCAAATAATTACAAGTCTTAATACTGACAGAGATGTGTGATCAAAGCAAAGCATTTCGACGTGGTATTTAGGGTGAAAGAAAGCTTACATTGCCCCTAGTTTATACATTTTTTTCTCCCCTGTCATGCCTAATTTTATTTCACAAATTCCTGTCACGTGCCAGGTGGAGATTTTCCCATTTTTGATCTCTGTGACAGGTGTAGTTTATGTGGGAATGATGATCTTTCCGCCCACAGGGGTCAGAGGTCATGGGATTTCCCCACAAGCCAGTCAGGACTTACCGTGACTAAAATAAGAGCTGATGTATGAAATGTGCAATGTCACCCTGGTGCGGTCATGGCTGATATTGATCTTATGTATGTGCGTGACATTTGGGGATATATGTCACATGTTGCAGTGTCATCTTACCATAACTGATATTGATTTTGCATGTATGTCACATCTCTTGTCTCACTCTTGACATGTGCTGAATTGACGCCGCCCCCCCCCCCTCCCCCTTTTTTGTGTGTGTGTGTGTGTGTGGGGGGGGGGGGGGGGGTTCTTCTCTCTCTGTATTTGTCTTATTAATGAATTCATTCTCTTCTCTTTCTTCTCTCTCACTGCTTTTTTTCATTGTCCTCCTTTTCTGTTTTTGTGTCAGTCTCTCTCTCACTTTTCTCTCCCTTTCTCTCTGTGTCTCTCCACAGGAGGAATGAATGAGTAGATGTATATGTAGAAAGTTGAAGGGTGCATGGGAAGTTGCGTTTACTTTCTCTTTAAGTTCTTTTAGCAGTAAATCTGTCTTTCTATCTATTTCTTGTGTCTCATTCTGTCTGTCTGTCTTTCTAGTCCTCTGTCTGTCTGTCTGTCCATCTCTTTTCCTTCTTTAGCCGCTAGTATCTGTGTGTGATATGATGCTACAGCAGGAATATGAGTCAAGTTTCAGTAACTTTATTTGTTCCCTACAGCTGTTCTTGTACCAGTTGTTGAGAGGGTTAGCATTCTGTCACCAACGCAGAATTCTACACAGGTAGGCTAATTCTATTTATCACATCATTCATCATCATCTTTTACACAAGTACTGATTTCAGTATCGTGAGTTTTTCTTTCTAGTCATCCACTGTGCAATCATCCATTCTTTCTTGATCTTGACTTCAGTCATGTCACAACGTCTGAGTCCATGTATTCAGGGATGAAAATTTTCTTCTATTCTCAATTGTTTTTCCTCCACATTCTTCCAAGCATTGTTTCTGCATTTCTTTGTAGCAATGTTTTAACCCAGTGTGTGTTATTGATTCTTCCTGCAGAGATCTGAAGCCTCAAAATTTACTCATAAGTGAAGTTGGGGAGCTCAAGCTGGCAGATTTTGGTAAGTGGACAGATGGGACAAGTTACAATGCTCTGGATGAGATAGGCTTGTAGTTAACTATCCATTTGACTGTACTGTTTTCATATTACTTTAGTACAATAGTACAAATGACACTCAGCCTGACAGTATCATTTCATAGCAAACTGCCTTCTCCCTCCAATAGAATATTTCATCGTATTTGAATATCATCAGTATTAGTTTACCAAGCCCTAAGGTCTGGTCCAGTTATTATTTCCTGTGTTTTTAGCATTTCTTAGGTGTTTTTTTTTTTTTTTTTTTTTTCAAAAATACTTAGAAAAGAACAACTATTGCTTCTTTTTGAATGAAACATATATTATCTTATGGGACATGCAGGGCAATAAACTTAGCATGTTGTCACACAGCTGGGTCAACTAATCCTCTTTCTCAACACATTCAGTGCACACGAATTCTGATACAAGTGCACAGAGTGAAAAAAAAATACAAAAAAAAACCAGTACATATCAAATAAAAATTCACGGTGCTGTGACCACTGGCCGAAGTGAAAGAGAGCAAGGACGATTATAAAAAGAAATGACTGTATAGTTATTCAACATGTAGTCTGCAATAGCCCACTGTACAATGTTTGGCTATGAGAGAACCGACAGTCTGAAAATCCCAAGTTGTGCAATGTGCATCCCTTTCCACTGTACAGGTGTAATATTTGGCTTTCTCTTTGTAATCAAGGGAAAGTCGAGTTGGGTTCTCAGGTGTGGAGATTTGTTTGCATTACGTGGTTAGTGTTATGTTTTGTAGGTAGACATAGTTGTCTCATGGTGCTTTAAGTCCTCAGAATAAAGGTAGAATTTGTAGAGTAATCTAGATATGCCTATGCTGCAGGCAATACTGCATAGGATACTGATATCAAGCTATATTAGCTGTATGCCCACCCTTTGACATTGTAGGTAGTGGTTATCGCACAGTAAAACATGTTTTTGTGACATCTTTTCTACAGATGTTTTCTAATGCATAGTCCTTGTATCACATTTAACCAAACAGCACACATCAGAAAAACCAGACTTTGGACCAGTAGTGCCAAGCTCTCAGTTCAGGATTGTCTACCTCTATGTGATATGTTCATTCTACAGGTCTTGCCCGGGCTAAGAGCATTCCCAGCCACACTTACTCCCACGAAGTGGTCACACTTTGGTACCGTCCACCCGATGTCCTTCTGGGATCCACAGAGTATTCAACCTCACTAGATATGTGGTCAGTCCCCAGTCTGTGCGCTTAGAAGACCATGATTATAAGTTTGTTTTGTTAAAATGAAAAGAAAGTAATTTTGGCCTTATTATATTTCCTTACATTTTGAAAAAAAATATAAAAAATTCTATTTTTATTTTTTTGTTTGTTGTTGTTGTAGTTGGAATCTTTGGCTTGTGTCCTCTGTATTGGTTGATGTGATTATTTAGTTGCAGTAGTCATGGGATACCCTGAGTAAAATTGACAGCCAGATTGAAGAAGTTGTAGTGTGATCTGATGTGAATAAATTTTATTTGGATATTACAGGATGGCCATTATGCAGGGAGTATCCAGCCTCTGCTAAGAAAAAGTTAGAAAAAGAGTTCTGATGTGAAATCTGTTTCATTCTGTAATGAAGTCACTATCAGTTGTATAGTGTAACCTTTGACCTTGTATGTCACTGAACATATAAGTTTTGACAGTTAGATTGAAGTGACCTTGTGCTGAATTATACAATGAACAACATTTGCACTGCTGCTGGTTTCATCATCTTGTTAGCCTCTGCTGGAATATCTTACCATCTGGACGGTGTCGAATGAAATAACACAGCAACATAATAAATAGATAACGAGTGATAGTGAGGATTTAGGTTGTTGTGACTGACCACACACACGAAAAAAAGTTGTTATTTTAAAAGTGTTGAAAAAATGATTTCAGAACTTCTGTTTCTATCATGATTTTCATTCTTGTTCCAGAAATGACAGGTTATAATGACAATAATGGAAGATGGTCCAGGTTTCTGGCAGTGTGGCATTTGGAAAGTAACTCATGAGCAAGTTCTTCTATATAAAATCATTTGCATGTGCAAAGTAGACTAAAATTTATTACTTGATCGGTATGTGTTAACATGTATGTCTATCTGACAGGGGTGTAGGTTGTATATTCACGGAGATGATCTCTGGTCAGGCCACTTTTCCTGGCATGAAGGACGCCTTTGACCAGCTCAACCAGATCTTCAAAGTGCTGGGCACACCCACAGAAAGAAGTTGGGAAGGTGTCACAAAATTTGTCAACTATGATCTGAGTAAGTCTGGGCACGCCTCCTCACCTCACCTTGAGTGCTTGTCTGATGGCCATAATTTGACACATTTGTGGCCAAGATCATTGGACATGTCAGAAACTGATCTTAGCATTTGTAAATCAGTCATTGATATACAGTGGAGAAAATGATCCTAACAGATTGTAGTGACAGGCAAGAACAGCCATGGTTCTAGATTCTTGGAGATATAGTCATATGTTCAAAATTTCACAAAGTCAGTAGCCTTCGGAAAAGAGACATTTTATAGATGTGAGACAATAGATGTAATTGTTTGTCATTTGTTTTCTGCAGTTAAAGCTTTTTTGTGGTTTATTGTGTATTGAGGTATTAACATAAAGACTTCACCAATCATAAGAAACTGATTGGCAGGAAGTGGCGGTCTCATAGTATGAAATGGTCAGCATTTTATTATCCAGAGTTCCAGTTTAATGTCAGTGATCATGCTACATGGTTGACTTTTCTTGTTTGATAGTATTTAGTGTGTGGGCTTTGCATAAGTTATTGCTTTAATTTCCAGAAAAACTTGACCAGTATCCACGCCAGTCGTTGGCCTGTTGTGTCCCCAAATTGTCTTATGTGCCACATGCGGAGGAGCTGGCTGTCAGATTTTTACAGGTTAGTCAGCAATGCTTGAGTCAAGACTGGATTGTCAGAGTGCACATTTACTGTGGATACACAAGTGAGAAAGTTACAGCTCTGATTTATTTCTTGTGCAACTGAACAAAGGAAATATGATGACAAATTTTTCACTAATTATTGAGTCAAAGGAAAGGTGAGAGTGAAAGAGTAAAATCGGTTATCAAACTTGAGTTCTGTTTGACTGGGAGCAAAAAGAAAACTTGTTCCTTTGGTGACAAAATAGAAAGATCAAGTTCCCATGGGCTGCTGGCAGCGTTGGTGATGGAGACTGCAAGGCGCTGAGTTGTACAAGGTCTTGAATCATGGTAAATCCTGACAGACAAATTATCATGTGGCAAAGTGTAGAAAGTGTATGTCATCGCTAGATATCTCTCTGAACATATCCACAGATGCAGCCACAGCATAGAATCTCAGCTGCTGCGGCCAAGCGACATGAATACTTTCAGGATCTGCCACCCAGAATACATGAGTTGTCTGATGGTGAGTGGAGTTTGTATGGTCTTGACCTGTTCTCCTGAATTGTCATCTGTGTAGAGGTAACTAGTCCATTGCAAGGCCAGGCTTGGTGAAGTTACCAGGCAGTGTTGTTGTGAAAGGTTTGCAATGGTATCAAGTGCTCAGAGTAACTTGACCATCCATGTTGCCAACAGCATCTTTTTTTTTTTAGCTATAGAAGTTTGAAAACAATTGCATGACCCTGCAAAGTAGAGGGGTTCCTTTGTGAGCACTGAAAGGTTAACCCTTGTTTACACTTTCGGAATATCTTGCTGTCATCAGCAACTCTCATGATTGAACTTTGTGTGCTGCCAGATGGTAATTGAAGAGGAAGATTAAAAAAAAAAAAAAGAACTTAAAATATTCTTGTCTTGTTTTGCTTTGATTTTTGTGTCAAGAAAACTTTTGGGACAGTGAAGGAACATGATAGTGTTTTGTCCTAAACATAGTAAGGCTCTCTCTTTCTTAGGCAGGCAAAGATTCCTTGATAGTTTTCTTTAATCCAGTAGCCAAGGAGATAGCTCTTAGTAGATATCAGGCTTTCCAAGAAACTTCATTTGTTTGTGCACCTGTTTTGAACTGGCTTTAGACATAGTTGCATTGATTAAATTATTTTCTTGTCAAAGATCAGAAAGTTATTAACATTTAGGATCACCATTCTCTGATCTTAAGTGTCAGTCTTGTGTATAACTAACAAACCGATAGCTTGCTCACTGATGTGATTGTTTCTGTGTGTGTTTGTCTGCAGCCACCTCAATATTCAACATTCCTGGCCTGCGCTTATTCCCTGAGACAGGGGAGCTGGCCACCATACAGAGGCGCCAGTCAGGACGGAGTGGGATTCGAACCACATTGAAGATGTGAAGAAAGGTGAGAGCAGCAGAAAATTTTCTGTATGTGAATCTTTGAAGATCAGACTCTTTCTTGTTTTACTTGTTGTTATTTGTTATACAGATTGATCTTTGAGCATACAGTAATTTAGTTTTCTTACTTACACCAGCTGTAGCCTGACACTTCTTATGTTTGTCCCAAGTATTTCATAAAATTTCATACAAGTGCATTGTGTATGGACAATACATCAGTACATACATAGACATACTAATACCTATCCACCCAGACAAAATTTTTAGCTTTACTCTGAATTCAGGTCTTTGCTTGTGTCAATGAAATGTGGATATGCTGGGATGATATGAGTTCATTTTTTTTTTTTTGGGGTCATTTGTTGCAGCATATAAGAATAGATTTGACCAGCAATGATTGATATCAGATATGTAATAAATGTCTGAGAGAGAGGGTGGCCATGGTCAATATTATTTAATATACCATCAATGCTTATTTTGCAGGTTGATGTTGGGTCAAGGTTAAGAGTCAGGTCATCCCCTCTGCTGGTCAGGAGAGAGATGGACATGATGAGGATGCTCCACAGCAACTAACATCAACATCCTTGGCTTGCCTGGACCCTGTGCACTTTCACTGAATAGAACAGTTTTGTCAATATATTATTTATGTCCCAAAAGAAGTTGGCACCTGGACAACATATGTCACTGTGCCTGGATCCTCTCAAGTGTAAAACACTGTGCAGTTTTGTGAATATTATTTTCGTTCCAAAGTAAGACAAGAATCTGCGGATGGACAGCACATATTCAGTCAACGTATTGGATCTTGTCAAGAGTACAACACTGTGCAGTTTTGTAAGTGGACAATCTTTATGAGTCAGCACAAGTACTTTAACTATCCAGATCAGCAAGTTTATGCCCAGAAAAGTTGGTGAGTCACAAACTGTCACAAAACTTAATAGTTGAATGTATACTTTTCAGTATTGGCCTACAGTGTGGTGTGAAAAAGTATTCCTACTGACATTTCTGAACAGGCTCTATGATTTATAGACATGAGCAGGATAGGTGTATTAGGTGTATTATGGACCAAACTTTCTGTGTGACGGAACACGAATCAAATTTCTCTGAAAGTGCAAACATCTCAAGAAAACTGAAGTTAGCAGTTTATGAGAAGAGAGAATTGACTGATGTAGACAAGACAAAGTTGGGACTAAGAGCAATAGATTTGTGATAGCGTTAGACGCTTTCAGACCAAATTTGACAATATGAAAGATTTCTGCGTTTTCAGATTTCTGCCAGTTTCAGGTTAACATGAAATGGAACAGGTACCAGTTTGGACAGTAGATGACATGTTCAGAACTTGGTAGGATTGTGCTCAGCAGACTACAGAACTCATTAGCTGGGACTAATGCTGATATAGGCGATTATTTATCTAGCATTTGAGATAAGGCTCATAGCAGCGGAGAGGACATTTTGTGTGTGGCAAATGGCCAGCTTCTCTTCAGTGGCTTTGTGGTCATCTCATTTTGTATTCACACAAGAAATGTTATTCTCAGAGATAACTTGAGGCAGGATAACTCCAGGGTGACATTTTCTAAAGAGTGACCGAAGGATACTCCAACACCGTCATGATCAGCCTGAAGTCTACATGTTGGAAAGGTCTTGGTGAAACTGTAGAAATAATTACAACTTTGTGAAGATCAAAGATGTGAATGAAATTTCATTGTTACATTTATGATAGAACCAGAACAAAACAGCCTTGATAATTACATCATGAATGGAGTTTCGGTCATGGAAAAGCAATCATACTGTCACAGAAGTTGTAACTAAGCACAAACTCAACTAGTTTCCAGATTTGTGTTGCTAAAGTATTTATCTGTTGGAATAATATAATGAAGCACCAGAGCGCTGGTCTGTCAACAGGACTAAAGGGCCCTACATACCTACAGTCCAGAGTGATAGTTTCAGCCGGGACAGAAACCTGATGCTAGAGTTGCAGTGTGGGTCGCAAAAAAAACAATGGATTTATTGATTTAATTTCCAAGTGCTCTTCCAAAATATTCAACCTGCTTGGTTTTTTGGCTGCAATTTTGCATATCCTTCACAAACAACGCATCCGTGATTTATTGCTTTCCTTCCTTTAAATAGTGTAGTGGGAAACAAAATAGGCAAATAGTTAAATTTTGAAATATAACTGCATTTTTTAATTCAGCATTTTAAAATTAGGGAAGTCTACAGGTACGTGCCCCTTGCTGGTGCTTCTCTTGTAAGGTAGTTACTATGACTGAATACACACAGGCTTGCAACCATCACTGAATATATAGGTTTTGCTATTCACCCTGTACTCAACAAGTAAATCTCCATGGTATGGATTAGTGGCAACAGCTGACACCGTATGTAATGTTGTTGACAGTTTATCTTTTTTGCTGGGATTTTTACTTTGGACTGAAGGTGTAAAGGCCTTTAAATCATTCTTGATGTATGGCTTCAGCATTGCAAAGATCATTTGTATTTTTTATTTCATTTTGTTGATGTTCTATTGCCTCTGTGAAATTACAGCACTGATATCTGAATTTGCAGCTAAGCATCCCAGAAAGTTGAAGCAGTGGTCCTCAATTCTGTGAAATTTGCTTTTTCTCAGTCTTGTGTTCTGAATCTATCATTGAATACATGATGAAATCAGCCTTACCTGTCAAAATGCCAAATTTTACAGGGGAGCAATAAAATCTGATTACCAAAATCTGATAGAAAAATTTGATCTAAATTCAGACTGAAATGTTAGATGATTTACCTTTTCATATATTTACCTGCAGAAGGCTTTCTCAAAATGTTCAGTTTTAGTTAATGTTTCTGTTTCAATAAATGTGAAGGAAATGTCCAATTTTGGCATCTGGCTGGTTACATCGTGATATCAACAATAAGTGAGCCGAGCATCTGGACTAAACAAACCAGTTCTAGTCACTTTATGATGGAAACAACGGAACAAGAGAGATGATCCGTGTGGAGAGATCAGAATATGCATTTGAATGATATAGCAGGATTCAAGTCATTTTTTCAAAACAAACACATTTTTCTGTGAATCTTTTGTTTTTTGCTCGTTTATTTTAATTTCATTTGATTTTGTTATGTTGTTGACATTATAACCAAAGCAGGCTTGGTTTCCTGTCTGTCTGTCTGTTCCTTTATCTATTTTGTGTTGTGTGTGCAGTCACCAGATTTTCTGTGGTAACTTTAATTACGACAAGCACAACCTAGAACAGAGGCCATTTGTTTTCTATTTACGTTCTCTGACGTAGATTGCTTTTATTTATTGATTGTACTATTTATTTCCACACTCAACAATATTTTGGCACCTGCACAGGTGACCCACTTTATACACATCTGTCTCAGCTCCAGGCTGGGAGATTTGTCACTCTGACTTGAACATGACAGAAAATGTCGCATAGAAAATTATGTTGCATTTCTGGCCATAAGTGTCTATGTTGAGAGGCTGGGAGACGACTGATGAGCATGTAACGTGTGGCAAGGTGCTTTGGTTAGCTGGAGCAATGTCACAGGTGTGTGAAAAATGCACAGACTTTTAAAAAGTTTGGCTTTCTTGCAAAGATCTAGTTTATCAAATTCCCGACACTTTTGGATCCTGGCCAAACTAAAGTTACAGGTTAGAAGGTTTTGAAGAAGAGAGAGAGTCAGAAAAAAGGTGGGTTTTAAATAGAAAATCTGCTCTGACTTGGTCTTGGTGTCATATGGGACCTTCAGGCTGCAAAAGCAAAGAAGATCTGGATGGGAGATACCTGGTTAAGATGATGAAGAAATTCGAGCAATGATCTTTTCTGTGTCAGTTTTAGGGACGGAGAAGACTGAGGTTGAAAATCTCATTAGACAGTGTGAAAAATTTTTAACCTTATGGCTGTGTGAGCACAAAACTCTGAAGAAACAGAATGTTCTTGATCTGATCAGTTCTGGTTGTGAAATGGGTCAGCTGAGACTAACAGACTACATAAGATGAGTAGCTGATAGTTACAATACTAAAAAGAAAGCAAGAATATGATAATCATCGCAACTTATAGTCGTCAATGTTTGAGATGTGACACGATGAAATCAGGCGCTTGTCAAAGTGAGGCGACGGGAGAAATTCATGTGTATTTCAGCAGTGAATGAACTTTTTAAGGCAATTTTTTTTTTCTTAAGGATTTACAAAATTGATTGGCCATTTTCTCACTAAAATGAGCTGCGGCAACAATAGCTCGACTCCTTCTTAAGATAGAACAAACAATTTTTCATAAACATAAAGGGAAATGAATAAGCTGAACACTGGTACCAATAACTCCATATGCTCAAATTTTGACGAGTGCCTGATTTCATTGTGTCACGTCTCATTTGAATAAACTGGCCCTGGATACTTCAAGATTAAAATAAAAGGGGGGGGAGGGTAGAGAAGTATAAAGGAAAAAAAGCTAACACAGTTGACAGTATTCTGTCATGGTCAGGTCACGGTGCAGTCTCCCCCGGTCCAGAACATGAATTAGTTAATTTTTTTTTTTTTTCACTGTGCACAATGTAAGAGAGAGAGAAGAAAAGGTGGAAGATGTAGATCTGTTGGGAGATTGACAGAAGGCAGCTGTCGGCGGAAAGAAATCCGTGTCAGAAAGTTGGATAATTCCTCAAGCTGTTGTCAGAGAAACTGTTAGTTGTGAAAGATGTTAGACAGATCGTGTGAGAGAGAGAGAGAGAGAGATCTAGAGAGAATAGATGAAAGTTTCAGTTGACTATGTATTTCTCTGTCAGATGTAGTTTAACATTTGTCTACTTCCATGTCATTTTTCCCTCCGTACTGGCTGCCCACATAATCGAATTACCTCGCCCTCGGTTCCGTCACATTTAATTTATTCTGTCATTCCAAGAACAGATCTGAGTAGTTTTTTTTTTTTTTTTACATTCGTTCTTACCTGTCCATCTCAGAAATCCAGCCTGTTACTTACTTTACAAAGCATTTCACACCTACTCCAGTGTCTGCATATAATGATATCTTCTCTGTACAACCTCGTCTGCCAGTAATCTCCCCTGACAGAAAACCATGCACACTTTAGTATTGAGTCACATATTTTATGTTTGAAATCAGATGTCATGTGACTGGGTAGAATGAGTTGTTTATCAAATTTGATATTTACAATCAAGAAAATTGGGTTTGTGCTGATATGATTTAACTTTATAATGAATACACTTCAGAATGCCATACATGTTTACACCAAAGTATAGTGCATCTGTTTCCTGTCCCAGTGACACCAATAGCTCTGTGTTTATACCTAAACAATTTGACACTCAATTCATTTTCCCTGGTTGCAGGGCAAATATCTGCTGTTTGTGGATGTTGTCATTGTTGCAGCGTCATTGCGTCAACATCTGACCGAGGGAACTAACCAGTGCCATTGCTTTAGTCAGTGACAGATTTTTTTGTTGTTTATACACTTTTTGTGTTTTTTCAGTTGAGCACTTTTTTTTTTTCTGTTTTTTTGCCACCGTTTATGGTGGTTTGTGTACTTTACAATATGTTATTAATTCAAATTATCTTTGTGCTGTAGTCGTTAGCCAGCCAGCCAGTGTTGGGTGGGTGAATTTGCTGCTTGATTAACTGTTTATTCACACCAACAATTACTATATCATGAGACACATCTGTGAATGAGCAGTGGAAATGCAGACAGGACAGAGTCAGTTACTTTAGCTGGTCATGTTCATTCCCTGTGTAGTAGTCATAGTAAGATAATCTCAGTGAGGGACAAGGAAATCATGGCCACAAACAGGCCAGAATCGAGCAATCTGCTCGCAGGGGAAAGGAGCTTTAATAATTTTTTTTTTTTTGAAATTTAAAAAAAAAAGCAGGCAGAACAGTCAAATGGAAAATTTTGCAGCAAAGAAAGCCAGAACTTTATGTGCCTAATGTTTCAATAAGTGTCCAGTATGTGGCTGTCTTTGTGTGTCAGAGTTTGGCCAGAGATTCCACATGAAGGTTCACACATGAACCAGGCCCTAGGCTGGACTTTGGCATGCACAGTTGTTGACCATACATATGCACATACACCATATAGAGCATACAGCCTCAACAATAGTCCCCCAGTCTCTTTGGTTTTAGTGATTTTCGTCATAATAGGGTGGTGGCCTTGAGTTCCGCGTGCAGGCTTTGCTGGACCCACACAAGTCTGTTCAGGATGTCCTCATTTTCTCATCACTTAGTGATCAGATTTGAAATTTTGAGAAGACTGGAATTCTTGAAATTTTTCTTATTCCCCCCCCCCTTCTTTTTTTTTTTTTTTAAATCAGACTAGGCTTGAAGCATATTTTCATTTATATTTTAGTTCTTTCATTCTAGTTATTAAGGAACAACAGGAGAAGGTTTGGCTTACATTATAGATGTCAATATGACAAAATATATGCAAGGAAAAAAAATATCAGTTAAGAATTGTATGCATTTTCACTGCTCAAATCTGTCTGCACATTATGTTGTGTGTACCTAGAACAGCTTTTGAAGGAGATGGGGAGAGAAATGGACCATGAAGTTGTCATGGAGAATTCAAACCAGATTGCATTTATGATCAAGGCATTTGACTCACTTTGAGGCTTGGGGGAGGTGGGGTGAATTATATGAGGGGTGGAAATGAGAAGAATACTAAGCGATTAGATTAAGATTTTGAGATCAAACAATTTTTTTCATAATATTTTTCTATCGTCATTACATGTATTAGTATAGTTTTGTAGTTTAGATCTTTTTGAACAACAGTGAAGGGATATGTTGAAAAAGATGAGCTGTCTTGAACATGGCAGGGAACTGTAGATCATATGCAAAGACATAATTGGCTTAGTTCCGTGCAATTCCACTCTTCATATACATAATGTGTGATGTATGTTGATGAGAAAGAGTTGGATAATGGTGATGATGACGTGGAATATGATAGAGAGACATTGATTGTGTCACTGGTAATAAACATCGGCTAGGATCCAGTTTAAATTGGCATACACGGGTCATGCTGTTGCAGACATGTGCATGAAATATATCATTCAGAGAGATTATCCAGCGACTGAGAGATTCTGAAAACAGGTTTACGTAGTTATCTACAGACAAACACACTCACTGACACATAAGACAATCATTTTGATCGC
Source organism: Peronia verruculata (assembly GCA_038406235.1). NCBI lineage: Eukaryota > Metazoa > Mollusca > Gastropoda > Systellommatophora > Onchidiidae > Peronia > Peronia verruculata. Next base: position 24,570 of record JBCAUA010080029.1, on the reverse strand, counting down.
CGGTGATAGTGTGAAAAAGCTATCGAGGAAAGAGGGAAACAATCAGGAAAGAAGGGAATGAATCTATTTTTCCTTTCACTAGCCACAAATCCTGTTGAGGCTGAGATGTAGCCATATGGATTTCTTGAGTGCATGAACAAACCTTCTGGATCCTCGAGGGTTCCCATACTAAAATTCTCCAAAAGTGCAATGAAAGTTCTTGAAATGAAGATATATACATTGATATATACTGTACATACATTTTTGTCTGTTGTAATGTTTGTTCTGCTTTGGGCCAGTGGATGTCGAATGAGAGTGAAAAAAAGATAGAGAGAAAGGGAGAAAGAAAGAGTGACAGAGTGCATGAAGCTCTATAAAAATATGTATAACCATTTTGGAAATATTTTGTACATTGACGATCATTTTGTATGTAAAATAAATTAATGAGTAGCTAGTTAGATGGTAAACCTTTGCTGATGTGCTTCCTAGCTCTGCCCGCTATCTCAGTTGTCTGTCATTTGCTTTTTGTGCTGTGTGCATGCTGTTGTGACCCTGGGAAGAAGCGTTTCGGGAGGGGGAGGGGGGGAGCGGTAAACTGGGAAAGCTCATAACTTAGATAAGTCACGCAGAGCTGCTCACTATTAGTTTGAATTTTTGTGAGGTGGTGATATATAATTATGATTAACCATTATTGTGTTTTGAAGTATCTGATTATTATTAATATCTTTATTATGGTTTTATTTGTTCGTCAGATGTAGCAAGAATGACATTGTTGGGTGTTGTAGCCATGGTGAGCCTTTTTTTTTTTTTTTTTGGCCTGGATCCAAGTTGATGGCAAAAGTTTTAACATTGAGCCATCATGTGGAAAAAATAACTACCCAGGGAGTTTAATGTTTTGAACTTGAAGAGAGAAGAAATGGGCAGTTGGTTTTCATCATAATTTGTTGAAATGAATTTTTTACAATTTTTGTAAACTTTTATATCTTATATTTAGATCTGTATACTTGTTCACAAGTTCATTGTATTCTTGTGTCTAATATTGTAGGAATCTGGAAAGAGAAAGCATTGACATTTTACTTTGTCCGTCCAGCTATTTTTTTCTTTTCTGATTCCAGAAGCTCATAATGAAGTGAAAGATAAAAAGGAACAAATACATAAGGATGTGTTCAAACAGACAAAAGTATGAATGCGGTGTAAATGGCTGTGTTTTGAACAAGATATGTTTTGATTGGCTGTCAATTTTAGATCACTTCTCTGATTGGATGAATATGCAAACATGTTTTTTTAGTAGCTGTATTTTGAGACAGACTCCCTGATTGGTGGTTGTGGTACAAATATACTCGGATCTTCTCCTGTGTAATGATAGTTTATGGTTTCCTTGGCTGACTACAAATTTTATCATCCCAGTAGTTTCTTTTGGAACCATCTATAAAAGTGTAACCTACTGGGGGAGGTTGGAGCCTTTGTCATTTCTGAACACACTCAAGCTGAATAACTGATATTCTTGACATAAGTTGTGTCTTATCTGATGGATTGATATATTTAAACATCGGTGTTTTTAGAAATGCAGTATAAATCATCAGTCCAGTTGTTGAGAAAAAAAGATAAGACCTTGAATTGACTGGACAGATTGAGATAATGTTTGTCATTCAACAATTTTGTCAAAAGGCAGACACTTAGGCCCTCGACGAACATGCTTTCTGCGTTGCTCGGCTTGCGAAATGTATTAAAACCTGATTGGTGTGACTTGGATCCAGGCTCGTTGTCTTGAACATTGAGAGCGATTGTCTGTAAATCTTATGACCTTGGCTGTGAGGGACCCGGCCAGTGTGTGTGTGGGAGGGATCCATGGCTATTTGGGTCATCTTGGAAAATTGCTTTCAGTGTGTCCTCGTTCGATAGGGACTGTTTTTTTCCTTGTCCCTTTGCCAGTCATAGGGTGTTGAACTTCCATTGTAAAGAATTAAAAAGTCATTTTTATTAGGAATACAGAATCAGAAAAAAAAAAAAAAATTATGAATAAATAAATAAAAATGATAAAATAAATGTGACAAGAAATAAACATTTTCCTGACACTGAGACTTATACATTGGGCACATTCCAAGTAAAAACAAAAGACAAACACAAAATTGGGTTTTCTCCTCTCTACAAATTTATTCAACGACACTTCTGTCTAGCAATGAGAAGTTTTGATAGATTGAAAAATGTCTTCATTAGTTTTAAGTGAGAGAAAAAGAGCGTGTTGGGGGGAGATTAGTTGTACAACCAGGGAAGCAGGTTCAGTGTCAAACTGGGCATCACTTGAAAACATTGATATTTTACTGACGAGAGTCAGGGGACATCATTTGTAATGTAATATCTTGGCATAGAAACGTTGTACATTGATGTCATGATAAAGTAAGGACATGTACATTGATGTCATGATAAAGTAAAGACATGTACATTGATGTCATGATAAAGTAAAGACATGTACATTGATGTCATGATAAAGTAAGGATATGTACATTGATGTCATGATAAAGTAAAGACATGTACATTGATGTCATGATAAAGTAAGGACATGTACATTGATGTCATAATAAAGTAAGGACATGTGTGAAGACACCTCATTTTATAGGAGAATAATTTTTTATATTCTAATACAAATTTTCACCTAAGTTTGGACTGAAATGACGGGTGATGACATTTACCTGAACAGGAGTTCTAAAAATATGAAGTTTTAGTTTAATTTTAGTTTTAAATGTGTAATTCTGCACATGGTTGATTTCATCATGCTGCCGAGGTATTATGGCTAAATCATTTTTCCACCAGGGTAAAGGACTAATTCCTCTTTTCACAGACACCCATAAATTTAAAACTTAGCACCAGACTTACTTCAGCTCACGATAATTGTTGTTTGTGGCACAGCTTAGGGTATGACGGTCTTGTCGTCAGTTCTCCAGCTGCTGTTTGATTTAACATGGCAATGTAATTTTCTGATATGGCAGCTGAAATTGTCTCAGAGTGATTTCATACAGGATTGACAGAATTGACAGTTGTTTTCCAGCCTGTGCAGAGTATCTTTCTTGTAGTCTTTTCTGAATGTTAGAATATCTGTGATTAGGTGATGTTAATTGTTATTTTTTGTTTTGGATTTTTTTTTTTTTTTTTTTCTTGATTATTCTTTCATGCGATTGATGGCATGCCACGTCACGATGTTTTGCATATTTATGTAGGAAAAGGTAACTCGTGGTTGTTCAGGGGAATTCACTCCCATGTACTTATTTTTCAAGATGGCCAGACATATGTAAAGAGAGATCTTTGAAAGCCAGCACAAAATGTTCAGTGTGAGAATAATACTTCTATGCTATGTAGTCTCAGTATTGTGGTATATAGATTTGTTATGGAAGAATGTCAGAGGTTGGAGCACCAAATCACTATTGGTCTGTTAATGCTGAACATAAATTTTTCAAATGAAGAACCTGTAATACTTTTTCTCTGACAAACGACCTGATACTTTTCAGACTTCAAAAGTTGTTATCGTCGTTTCATCTTCCACATTTCATGAAAGCACAGTTTGGGATGGTATTTTGACAAAAGATAATCTCATGGCAAAAATCAGTAAATGGAGAAGAGAGTAACGAGTTCTATAAATGTCTAAGCTTGACTTGAGATCATTTATTGTTTCAGTTCTTTATTAGTTTTTTTCTTGCCTAGATTGATGAGAACTATTGGCTGTGACAGAAAACGACTCAGTGATCAGCTGTATGTCAGGGAACAAATCCTTTGCTGATCTTTGTTTCTGTTGTTGTTGTTTTTTTAATTTTTATTGTCTTACTGCTTATGATTTTTTCATGTCCATTTCATTCTTTTTTACTTCTCAATTTCTTGTTTTATGTGAATATAGCACAGCAGCTTTAGTATTATAGTGGTCATGACAACTTTGTCCTCACTCACTCAATCAGAGTAATTTGACAATTTTTCACTTGAAGCTTTTGACTGTCTCACGGAGGCGGCAAACGGAGATTATGTTCATTAGGATTTTGTTTGGTGATTCCAATCAGCATTTCATTCACAAAGTTTGTGCATTCTCAGTGTCATTTACAGTAGATAACTTATTGAGAGCATTCAATATCTTTCAGGGTGCAAATAATACTGTAGTGTCATGTTGAGTATAGTCTATGTCTTACATCTTTCTTTTTTTTTTTTTTTTGTTTGATCATTAAATGTAAGGAATTGTCAGAGATGGCTCATGCAACAGAAAGATATAAATCTACATGTAGTTGTCTGACAGCTTTTGACAGTAATGACCAGAGCCAAAATACATGTATATCTGACAAAAAGACTTGTGTACATCTGTGTGAAGCTGTGTCAAATTCAGGAAATTCTCTGAAGGATAACTGTGACATTTTTCCCAAAGAGATGAGTCTCTTTAATCTATTGCCTCTAATGGAATGAATGTTTGAGGTCAACAGATGAACAGTGTTTGTCAGGCTTTACTATGATATGTCCTTTTGTATTCCTTCTTTTATTTAGTTAATGATACTTATTCTTGTCAGCAGTGTTTGTGCCGCTTGTGTTTCTCAAATGTTCATTCATGTATTTGCATATTTATATCTGTCCATGTACCCTCTTTCCTGTTCTGCAAACCCGAGACTGAGTTCGTCCTCGCTGGAGGTTCATTTTATAACACTCAGACATCTGATGCATTTTATGGTCCCTTTCTCTTCCGCCCTGTTACATGAGTGGCTCTGAGGAAATTTGCATGTGGCAATATGGGTCAGTTTTGAGAGAAACATCAAACAAAGACCATGGTGAAAAATCTTAAACAAAAACAAGTGTTTTTCAGGAAGGCAAAATATTTTTAGATTTTTTTTTGTTTTGTTTGTTTGTTGCATATTCATAAGAGAAGTTTTTTATAAGCAGACTATTTTCTATAGTTTAACATATTTCATAGTTGGTGAGAAATGTTGGACAGTCTGCAAAGCAAAACTTGTCACATTTTTTCTCAAAGCAAAATATGATATATATTGGTAGACAAATTTTGAAAGCTTTGCTGGCAATGTAGTCAGTGTGGTATGTCATGTTATCTCCTCATCTCCACAAGCGATTGCTCTATCTGGAATACTTTCCACTTCTCAAAAAAATGTTTTTGAAAATGTGAGGATAATTAACTGTTTTACTTTGCTATTCAAATGAGAGATAGATCGAGAATGTCACTGTTATTAAGAAAAGGATTTGAGTGCTAAACAGACAGCCACCTTGTAAAACTTGTCTGCTTCCCAGGATGCTGAAAATATCTGTTTGTCTCCACTGGGGCTGTTTTTAATAATAGATTGTAAAGTACTGAGAGCCTGTCCTGTGTGGGGATCAGCGCTGTGTAAATGAAATGGCATTTGTCATCATTATTGTCTTGTAAAGTCCAAGCTGTTAAGCTGTAATGAGTGTAAGTTAAGAGTTGGATTCAGCTGACAGGAGTGACCATAAAATCACTGGAGCCCTTAAGTCACAAAATGTTTGTCTCTAGCCTCAAAACTGACCAGATTTGCTCAGACCCAGAATCCTCAGAGTCCTTCCATGTACAAAATCTCTTTGCTTGTCTGTCAATCGGAGCCATACAACTTTCAATTTCATTCAATTTTCATGTCTATCTCTGCATGATAGGAAGAAGGTGAAAGGCAGAAGAGGAGGAGAACATTGGGAATAGTCATTTAAGAAAAAAAGAGAAAAGATACCCAGTTCCAGTGTTTATAAATTGTTAGAATCAATACTGAGCCACTCCTGGAGACTCCATTTTCAGATCATCATAACTCAGGCAGTGGAATAAACAAAAACCCACAGTGACATGGATAAATAGGAGGTAAATTCTGTCGCTGATACAGTTTGCTGGGTTTTACATGTAGAAAATGGATTTTGTAGACAGGTTGAGAAATGTACGAGGAATTTTCTCGAATAGCTTTTTTTTTTTTTTTTACCTAGTTAATTTTGATTCTGAGATGACCAAAGATGCTTTAATACTGAACATAGACTTACTTGGAATGTAGTGTTGCTGGATATGTCTTAGCAAAGTTTATATTGATCAAGGTCTCAGTGTCCAGAGGGGGTCCAATAGAGACTATGGTATGTGACCAACACTAAGTTTCTCCAGTTATGTCTAGTCATGTGGAAATATTACAGGGAAGGAGAAAATAAAAGAAAACGTGAAGAAAGAAGTACTTGATGGTGTGTTAGATATCATCAGCCATGTGTATGCAGCTGTAGTGTTCACTACTGAAGTTGCTGTATCTCATTGGAATGTATGCTCAGTTTTTGTTCTGCATTTTTGATTTCATTCAATGCTAGTCACTTGAAAGTTTAAGTGGTTTGAATGATTGGATCTTGTCTGACCTCACTCAGTCTATATGACTGTCAAACTATGTTATGTCACTGTGACCTTTAGGTGGTATTACTCGTTGACATTTCACCTCAGCATTCAGCGCTTTTTTTTGTGTGTTTGTTTGCCTGCCAAAAATGTTTTCCCAGCTTTGGTCTGTATTATTTTTTATTTATATTACTGTTGCTTTGTGCTTAACAAGTACACATGTACTTAAACAAAACTTTGAAGGCAGGAGAGGGAAAGATGAGTGTTGAGGGGGTGGGGGGTGGGGGGGCACTTTGTTTAGTTTGTGCTAATTTCGCTAGAAACAAAGAAAGTTATAGGTGATACTCTCTTTTGTCTTTTTTATTCTCTTTTCTTTCAAGATAACAGATTTGTCGTAGATGTAAATGTACTAGCGAAACTTGATAATTCATATTGAGAGTTAAACATGTTACGTTTCCATGAGATTATTTAAACACAAAAATGATCCACGAACGCTGGGCAGATTTTGTAAGAGAGAAAAATGAAACAAACAGTTTCCGTTGTTTTTCACATCATCTTTGATATTTATCTAGAACATGTAGAATAATTCAAGTTACTTACTACACATATATCTCTTGCATGAAAGTTTAGACATGTTTATTCTCCGCACTCAAGTTTGCATGTATTTCTCAGTCACAATACGTCCAGTAAGCCAGTAGGCCTCCACAGTTCCCTCGATCTGTTTTAATATTTTTTGTTCCATTCTGCCCGGCCATGAAATGTAATATTTCTGTATTTTGTAAGGGCAGTGAAATATGTTTTGGGACATTGTACCCAGCCACAAAATGTAACATTTCTGTTAAGCATTGCAGCATGTCAGGCCATGAAATACTTGTAAAAGTTTTCTGTACACTACACTGGGCCATGAAATGTTACATTTCTGTGGCTTATGCATAGTCTTGAAATTTTACATTTGTGCACATTATGCCGGATCAGGAAATGTGATGTTTCTACATGTGTACACAGTATGCCCGGCCAGGAAATGTAACATTTATGTTGGTGTGAAAGTTGTGCATCAGAATTGGTGTAGTTTTGACATTAATTTGCTCTGGATTGTATTGCAGATTATGCATATATGGAACTGTGCTAAGAATGTACATGTGTATTTATATAATGTAGGATATGTGACCGCAAACATGTATGTGTATCTGTATGTGTGGTTATTTCTGCATGTGAATAAGTTCCAATTTGGCTGTGACAGAGATGGTGGCTTGTAGCTGCCATCTCCAAACTTCTCGAGTTTTCGATCGTGCATGAGAATGTGAGAACTTAAGTGTTTCGGGAATGTTCGGATGTCCCTCAAAATTTTAAGTTTTTGTCTTTTGTTGTTGTGATTTTTTTTTTTTTTTTCACTTTTGTCTTTGTTTTTGTTTCTTTTGCTGTGCTTGTTATGCTGGCCCTGACCTAGTACACATTGAGTTTTGAAAAACAACACACCGTTTTATGTTTTACTTGTGTTATAAAGTTATATGTCAGAATGTTTGGTCATCGCAGTGTTTGTTATTGAGTGCTGCCAGAGTGTTTTTGTGATTATTCCGAAACAAGCACTGTGACTTAGAACATTTTATTTGTTTGTCTGTGTTGTAATTTAATGACGCATCAGGATAATTACAGCTACATTCAACCCAGCACATTAGAACATGTTTCAGAGTTAAAAGACATATCGAAGGATATGTCAACATGTATACTGGATGGTACATAGATTGTAGAAGAAAGATATCAAAATACATGTAAGGAATAAGGGCAAATGCTGTCTGCCTTGTGGTCCACTGCAAGAATGTCTTTCTTGAAGAGCCCAAACTTGCAGCAGCTTTTATGACTGAATAATTTTTTAATCAAAGCAATATTCATTATCAATGACTGTTACTGTGGGATAATTCCATCATCAAGTGAATAATAATATTGGTCTAAAGTAAAAATCCATACTTTGTATTTTGCTTCTTTCATTGCACGGCACATGAATTCTATTTTGTAACATCAGGTTTTAAAAGGTTAAAGTGTCCTTTTGATTTCTCCACAGAACAGAATAAAAAGTTAAGTGTATTAGTGAGAAAAAAAGATTCACCAATATGAGAACCAGATTAAAAGGGTCGAGATCCTTGCTGACAGACAGATGGACAGAGAAATGGGTGTGTGGATGAATGGAGGAATGAATAAATACATGTAGATGCGCAAAAAAGGATGTTGACTTTACACTCGAGAACAGAGTTATGTATACCTTAAATCATCCATTTGCCACATGGGCACTCCACACAACTGCTCACAAACAAAAACTCACTTTCAAACACTGTAACATACAAATATTGTGAGAACTGAAATGAAAATTAGTCGACCACAAAATGTTGAATTTGCAAAAGCTTTTATTGTCATAATATCAAAACAAGTGATGATAGCAAATATGGAACGCTGAGGGAAAAAAATGTAAAAAAAAAAAACAAAGAAAAAACAACAAGAATAATGATCATTGAAATGTGAAGACTATGCAGGTCATGCCAACAAATAAATAAAAGGTTTGGCAGGGACTACTAGAACTGGGGTAGAATAGCAATAATCACACACAGGAAAATGTGATATAGGGAACCACATTGGGATGTTGAAACCACTGGCCTGAAGGAGGAGGAGGGGTGGGGAGGAACAGCCTGGGTAAAGATGGAGGTAGAGACAAGATAGAACACAATAAACCTGTAAATTGAGTAAATGGTAAATACAAAAAAAAATGAGAGAATCAGCTGTCAGAGCTGGAGTGAAGTTCTAGAACATGCTGGGGGTTTATGGGTGAGATGAAAAAAACAACAGTCCTATAGCATTACACATACCCCTCTGATCAGTTGAAACTAGGCTGGGTTGTCACATGGACCCTACCTTCTAATGTTACTGATGAACAATAAACATGTTTCTGCAACTGCTCAAATACACTGTAACATCTAACATTCAAAAATTGTCTGACAACTGAAAAACCCACCATGACTGATTTAGTCTATTTTTAAGCCTAATTTATTAATATACTAAATTGTATTTCAACAGCACCAGTACAGAATGGAAGTGTCTAAAATTCCCGATCGGGGATATAGACCAGAGGTAAAATCCCCAAATTTGCTTTTGCGCATGCGCGAAAATCAAAACCGGCACTACGGTCCCTAAAGGATACATGTTAGCGTTAGGGTGGTCTTGTGCTGGTAGAGGGTCTCATACATGTTAGCGTTAGGGAGGAGCGTTACCTGCTCGTCGGACCTACATGTTAGCATTAGGTTGGACTTGCGCTGGTTGAGGGTCCCAGCAGCCTAAGCCAGCGGGATTGTTTTATTTGGTATACTGTAGTGTCAGTCCGGGGCGATCGGGGATTATAGTCCCAAACGCTAATTTCCCCGTTCGGGGATTTTAGCCGCTTCCTTACAGAATACATGTGATACAGACTGCTTCAAACATTTGCAAAGATGAAAAGACATCTGATGTCATAGATGGCTGGGATCAGTAATAATAGTAATAGTGGTGGCTTGGATCAGTTGATAAGCTATCAAATGCTGAAGTATTGAGCTTTTTAATTAACAAACTTCCCCTGATAAATACCTGGACCAACTCCATACTTAGTAACATTGCAAACAATTGTTTGCCCATTGCCTCAGTTATTACTACATGTATGTCGTCATGTTATTTTAAGAGAAACAAAGCATAGGGTCTCACTGATGTCACAAGACAAATGCTGTACAAGTACTTGACTCTGCATTCCTAAACATAGAGATTTTTCTATTTTCAAGTCCATTTTAACTACCCATGCATGAAAATTATCCTGAAAATTCTGTATATCAATAATCCAAGACTGTATTCCTAGGTTGTGACTACTCTTCACACACATTATCACCCACAAGCAAATTGTGGTCACTTTTTTTTTTTTTTTGGTTCTTCATATTAGCAATACTCTGAGTTGTCTTTCTTGTGACATCCACACAATGCTGTCATGATGTAAAAATATGCAGGCTTGACTAGGACATCTACAAATCACAGGATGACATTCCCATATGTAAATGCTGCTGTTGGAAAAAGGAAGATAAGGCAAAAATTGGGCTAGCACAAGGTAAAAAGAATTTAAAAAAGAAAAAAAAATATGAACTGTCAACTGTTTGCTTTTGCATGGAGTAAAAATTCTTTAACTCTTTCCATGCCAATACACAATATGTCACTGATAGAAGTTACCATCATGGAAATGAGAGATGGTATACAGAGTCAATATTGTCTCTCAGTTTAGGGTACAGGCCAATGAGGCTTTGCACAGGCTTGATAATATGCCTGGCACTGAAACTTTACTTTTTTAGAATCACAAATTTCACACAGATCATATTAATGTAAAGACTAACTGCAGTGTCAATAAACGTCTAGCATTTCACACACTCAGTGGGCACTGCATACAGTACAGGGACTCTATAATGTTTACAGACTGGCTACATTGTAAACTTCATGGGTAGGCATCAGAAGAAACACATTTGAGATTCTAACATTTGATACAGGCTCGTTGTCAACTAATTTCCATATACCCTTTTCATCAACAAAACAAAATAATTTTTATTTTTGGTCTCAATCTCGGCACATAAGGTATAAAAAAAAAAAAACATGCAAAGGAAAATCTCTGAGCAAAAAAAAAAAAAAAAAAATTCTGGACATGATGAAAATGTTTCCTTCCTATCACAATTTGTTTTTACATTAAATTTAGTTCATGGTTACACAAATACCAAATGAAAAGAGATTTTTTACCTTCTGTGTAACGGCTGAGCCTACAAAGGTAGAAAATTTATTCAAGTGGGTGGAAAGGCCCACCATGGAACAGACCTACAGTTTTCAAAGAATAGTAGTAGTAGTAATAGAGGTGCCCCTTGAGAGAAATCCTACACTTATCCAGCACTAGAATTTACCAGCAAAATAATCAACAGAAAACATTTAATGGTCTCAAGCATTCCATTGTCAGTGCAAGGCAAAGAAAATAAATTACCAACATGGCTTTTCACTGAGGAAAATTTAAAAAAAAAAAACAAAAAAAAAACACAGCTGTTGCTCTTTTTAAGTACAGAAAAAAAAAAAACCAATGGACATGAATTTTACAATGAAAGAGGACAAAAACCGCCACAAAAATGGATATATGTAAGGAGTAGAAACAGCAAGATATGGTGAAGAACAGAGGTTTGCATTGACTGTGTCCAAGATCTTTCACTATAACTATAACTAGAGGGTACAACATGGGCAAGGGAGGGAGGAGGGGGGGGGGGGGGGTGAAAGAAATTTCAACCCAACAAGATAGAACAAGTGAAACCATCTGGCTTAATTATTTATTTTTTATCTATCCTAACATGAAGAGTGAAAATGTTAAGAATACTACGTGATCTGTATCCCCTGTGTTTTCGTATTGATAAAACCAGACTTAGCACATACATGTATGACATAATTTATTTACTTGTGATTAAGTTTTTCTGTTTTTTTTTTTTTTCTGAGACCATGAAGGAATAGACAGCACAACGGTAGCCTTATCATTCTGGCAAAGTGTATAACATGAGGAAGAAAATCACCAGTACCACATAGGCATTTCCATTTCTCACTGATACAACTGGACCAACCAGAGCCACTACTGATACAGCTGGACCAACCAGAGCTACCACAAGCTAACACAAGAAAAAACATTGAGACATACAAAGGCACAGTACGGGGACATAGCTCAAGGTAACCAGCTGGCAATCTGGACTCAAACTTTTTCTAAAACCTTATATTTTGTCTGTGTTTGAAGAAATCAGAATTCACTTGACGAAGCAGAACCATCTGTTTACAAAGATTGACACCAAATGGATCTCACACGCAGAAATCTGTCTCTAGAGCACACAAAAACTGACTATGCCAACAAAAGTTCTGTGTCTTAATAAAACATTTAACTATCCATTTTTGAAAAAGAAATTAACTAATACCGATACTAAAGTGTTTCATTTTAATGATCTCTACCTGAAAATTATTCATACCAATGACTCAAGACCATACACGAAGGTCTAGACTTGTGTCTTTGCACACAGATTGGTACACAGAGAGATATCTTTCAATCACTGGGTTTTCTCTTGCTCAGTCTGTCAGAAGTGCTCAAAGTGAGTACACTGTTTTTCCTGTGACATGGGTGAAATGTGAGTGACTAACTCTGGTACAAGGCAGACAGAGACAGTTTGGACAGTGACAACCTTATCAGTGCCAGTGTCTATGAAGTCACTGGTGGTCGGTCAATGGAAATGTCAAGTTTTTAATGCTTTGACTTTGAGCTGGTCACAACACAGGAGGGTCACAACACAGGGGCGGTCACTGGGACACTAAGGCGGTCAAGGGCAAGAGATGGGGTCACGCTGGACCAGACATGAGAAAGACAGGACAACATCTCACACCAAGATGATTGGGCTGTACGTCTGACTAATACATCTACTAGATGTGTGGATGGATTGAATTGATACAGTGGGTGAGGAACACATACCTTACCTGTGTGAACATCATCTACAAGTACTGCTGTAGCTTGGTGATGAACTGAGGATTTCATCCCTATCTAAACATAATCGTCTATTTCATATTTGGAATCTTTTGAGTTCACCCCTGTTTCGTACGGTAAGCTACTTTGCATATAGACCATCCATGCAATATAGGTAAAAAAAATTCCCCACACACATTTCTAATGGACATTGGCAAAAGATGTATTTTCTAATATTTTTGGGGTTCATTCAAATCCCTCAGGAAAAGTGAGTTTGTTGAGTTTTCTGAAAATCATTAAACTGAATCAGGAAATTATACCATGACCTTGACTGAAAGTTTAGACATGAAGAACTGGAGACAAAAATAAAACATTCCTGGACATGCAAGTTGACAAATTGGCACATGAAGAAACAGTTTTGTTTCAAACATCTGAATGCCTGTCTTCAGTGGCTGAATTAAATGGTGGAGAGAGTACCAAGAAGACATCAAAACACAAGGACTGACAAAGTCCAGAAGCTGTGGGCATGTACCCAGGGGAGGCGTGTACCCAGGGGAGGCGTGTACCCTGGGGAGGTTTGGCTTTGGCAAATAGCTCAGGAATGCAAATGTCAAAATGTACACAGTGAACAAAGACCAGCATAGACAAGATGTTGGGTTGTGGGCTCCAGTGCTGTGTATGTGCTCTACCTAGCACAAATCTCACTGAACTATCCGACTCAAGCAGGTCTCATCTCTAAAAAATTCAAAACTTCATGGACTGGTATATGTCTCTGGACTGTCTTCTCTGCAAACATGAGAAATTAGGACATTTTTCCGCAACTCTCATGTCAGTGACACTGGCACATGGTAACACCAGACAGACAGAACAGTGAGTGAGTCGCTGTCAGCAGAGTGATAGGAAAATACTAGGACAGAATTTCCTGCTCCAGACTTTCTCATCCATGACAATCTCAGGAACATTTCTCACACAATCACATGACATGATTGTGATATCAATTTCTTTCATGTACAGAATTACTGGTTCTACCAGATAAGGAAATGAGTGTACTTGACCTCCAGAAAAAAAAAAAAACTGTTCAGTTATAACTTTTCTGAGAGTTTCACACTCAGTTAACGTCTGTGATCCCATGGACAGTAAAATTCCATTTGACTTTTGACTCATTTCAGCAGGTCCTGTACTATCATGCCACATTGGCTTCCACTGAGGATCAACAGCTTAACATTTTGAAACCTGTAGGTCTCTTAACAAATGGCTGAACAGAACTGCCAACGCTAAGATATTTGATCATCTTGACTGTACTATGTGTGACAGTGTACTAGTGTGGGGAGGAGGCTAACAATAACATCAGCAGTAAGGAAAACAACGAATGCACCCAACTCACCAATTTCTGCTTTTCATCAGCTTGGTAAAAGTAACTTTGACATTCTGTAAAGCTTCATATTACATACATGTAGGTATATGGCATATGGAACTTTCCTCTAGGGAAATCTGACAGTCAGCCACAATGAGTTGTATGTTAATTTTCCACCAGTCTGAGCTATAACAATTAACTAAAATCTTCAGTCATACACTGTCATGTGGTGAACAAAGTTCTGAGCTGGCTTGACCATGGCCAGAGATGATGTAGATTGAAGAGACAGGAGGTGACCCTTCAGTAGGTCAACCAGCTAAGGAAAGTTTGAAAAAAGGAACAGTTTAGCACACAAATCTTATGATTTGCCCATAACAGTAACATTTTCTGAGAGCTCAATGCTCTGTTAACGTCTACAAACTAGAAATCAAATGCAGACCACCTTTATGACAAAACAACCCTCACTTTCCATGTTTGTGATCACTGACTTATGACTGTCAAATTGGCTGTGAGACTTGATGTACCTGTACCAGACTAAGAGATCAGTACCAGTCAGTGATCTCCTGCAGGATTTGAATTCCTAATTGGACAAATGATTTTCATATGAGAATGATTATTTTGATATGGCAGATGAAAGTGGTTTTGGAAGAAAACATTTTGTGGAGTGGAGAGTGATGTACCATAAACTGTGGCTGTAAACTACAGGGAGATGAGCTGAGATGAGATGAGAGGTATGGCAAGAAACTGCGCCAAAATGATGAAACAAATATGGCAAAAATGAAGGACAAAAATCCGTGCTAAAAGAATACAGATTGTGAAAATAGTACAAGAGTATTGGGTACATGCTGTGAAGAGTATGGAAGGATACAGTCAGTTCTAAGAGGTGTGGCCAGATTATTACTGTCAAAGTTATCAATTCAAACTAATTTGTGATATAACAAATGAATTTATAAACAACAACATCTACCTGGAACAAAAGAACAAAAACAAAAACCACACAACTAAGACTTGTTATATAACAAGTTGTGATCAATGCATGAATGACTATCAGGAGACAAAAACACTTGGGAATAGCAATGATCTCAGCTGACATCAACAGCCGGGAGTTTGTCATCAACAGACACAAAATAACAAGGAAAAAAACCCGAAGAGCAACATTAGCACAAATTGCAAGTCCAACCTGGCGCAGGTAGACAGGTCAAGCCAAAAAACTAGGAATGCATCAGCAAAAAAATAACTGAAATCACACGGCTCAGTACCAGC
Source organism: Peronia verruculata (assembly GCA_038406235.1). Taxonomy (NCBI): domain Eukaryota; kingdom Metazoa; phylum Mollusca; class Gastropoda; order Systellommatophora; family Onchidiidae; genus Peronia; species Peronia verruculata. The sequence goes on along the minus strand of JBCAUA010080029.1, from coordinate 9,117 downwards.
GTAGATCAAAGTTTTGTTTTTAGTCAATAGAAACAACATCAGTCAGACGATGCAGAAACTTTCAACACATAATATGTACACTGATTTCAAAATGACATTTATCTTAAGAATTTCTCTTCTCATATACCCCTCTCCTTCCCCCAACACTTTCTGTGGATCCTTTTACATCTACATCATCTTTGTCATCTGTCATCAGGCAAGGTATGGTTTGTCCACTGTCTCAATAGTGATGGTACCATTGCATGTGTCTCGTCTGGCGACACAGTTGTGTCATCAGTCAGAGTAAATTGTCTTTGAGACATGTTCACAAATACATGCACGTCACAATCATCCGTCCGTCAAACATTTTCCCGCCAGCAGCAGATTTTAAGTATTTTAACACAGTCGCTGTAACCATCAACATGTCATCTGTCCAGCGAACAATTCAAATGTCAAAATGTGTCATCTGTCATTTGTCAGGCCTATCAAAATGTCACATCAATGTTACAATGTCATATGACAGTCTAGTCCACAAAACATATACATCAAGAATGTGTCGTCATCAATCATGTCAACTACGTGCAAATGCTGCGTCCTTAGGAAATGATGACACGACTGAGCCATCAGTGACATCAGTTGTGATCTCAGCATTTAGCCAGATAACTTGACAAATACATAACACATGAACATACAATAACGATAACCACTGAAACATAACCACCATATACATACATGTAATAACGACAATAAAAATCAAAATATTATAAATAACCACTTGACTAATGGATAACTGTGAGCCACGGGCCCAACCCCACTACCACTGACCAGAGATCAAACTGCTGACTATCTCCATACAAAACACCCACAGTATCACTGTTATATAATAGTGGCATTTAGTGACAGGTATATCAACATGCACCAGATCCCTCATGAAATTCCTAAGTGTGAGAGCTATCAGATACTGTCATTACACAAAAAATGTGTCAGTAGACTTATGTGCTAAATCAGTTGAATCATACCAGTATGACTAAGCAAAAGGACTTGGGCTAAATATATATATTTTTTGTCTCACTGTTTCAAAAATGCTGAAAGTAACTTATGCCGCTAGCATATAGCTGTGATGAAGTTCAAACTGGCCCAGGACATTGAGGACAGAATGATAAACACATATGTCGGTGGGCTGTTCCACATATCACGGATGTCAATCTGCTTACATAAAAAGGCAGGCAAGGTTTCCCACTCTGTTTTTGAATTTTTCCTGCTATATTCCTGGAAATAGTCAAAATTATAAAGTATTTGGACCACAAAGGGAATGAGATCCGCCTTTAGCAAAGAACTGAAAATTCTTTTCCTTTTTCAACTAATGTAGCAAGTTTGGCATCCCTGATAAACACAGGAAAAATAAAAATGAAAAAAAAAAAAAGGTTATCCTCAAAACATTATAGACGGATACTGGCTGGCCACAAATGTGGTTAACCAAACATACTGGTCAGCCCCCTCACCCTTCCCCAAAAACAACAAAATCCAAGTAAATAGCACAGTCTGGGACTAAAATATTGCACATTCAATAGTAATAATAGAGGATTATATATATATATAAAAAAAATGCCATTACATTCTCAAATCATTTTTCAGTAGTACAAGAATTTTTCCATACTAATAAAAAAAAGTACAAATGCTAAATAATCCACACATGTAATGAATGACTGGAATCAGAAATAAAATATGAAGCGATAATGCCATCAATGAGTGAACTGCTTGAGTTATGAATTCCTTTCTATGGCTATGTTGCTACTTCCTTATCAGGTGTAAGTCTATGGTATCCGCACAGCGACACAGCATACTGCCAAACTGAACACAGACACCCAGCATATTTACAATTACAATATAATCAGCTGTTTACATATATTATCCATATATCCATAGGCTGAAGCTGGATTCCCTATAGCCATTGAACATCTGATTATATATAAATATATAAGAATTATGGATCGTATAGTATAACAATTCATACAGACCAAGACATTTTTTGACAACTGTTCTTACGTACAATTATGTTACATACGTACTGAGACAAATATTATATTGAAAAAAGAAGAAGAACTTCTTTGAATACAACTGGCTGAGCCAATTATGTCACAGCGACATGACAATTTGGATACACAGGACTCAGATTTCTCAAGGAATGAATGTGGTTGATTTGCCACAAAAGTGGAAACAGCTAAAGGACAGAAAGTCCAGTCTGAGTATATTTCATCTCAAAAAACAAGCCTGATCTTCCATGGAAAAAATATCGCCCACCTTGCCAACATAATCGTCAATCTCATTCTTTAGTAGTTTTGGTAAAAACAAAAACTAAAATAAAGACCCACAGAAAAGAAAAAAAATAAATAAATAAATAAACAAAACAAAAATTGGCTGATGTCAATGAATGAGTCACGCCAAAAAAACATTATAATCCTTCTTTTTTTTTTTCTTTTCACAAATTTCTTGTCATTAGTATTTGGCCAATTTCATAGCCATATACAAACGTATAGGGTGTTCACGTGATCAGCGTGATGGGCTTATTCAGGTTTGTCCTGGCTATCAGACAGCCTGTTATGTTGGCAAGGTGACCATATCCCAATTCAGATCCCTTGGCATTGCTGCAGCTCCCAGAGACACGTAACTCATTTTTTCCATCCATCAAAAACACAGCACAGAAATATATGGTAATGTGGTAGTAGGTAAGATAGATAAGTAATATATTGTAAAAAAGCAAAAATATGACTAGATCATTGCACCTTGGTGTATCAGAATTGTGGATCAGACATATCCATACCGCACCATGGATGAGGGAATCTGATATATCTGAACCCTGGATCAAAGACCAGCAGAACGGACGGGGGTCTGAGGACTGGTTAGGTCAAGACTATCTTCTCTTTATCCTTTCAACCTCCTGGTCAACCATATCTCAGAAGGTCAAGAGTTCATTGCACAAACCATATATAAAGGGAGACCATCTTTAGCAAGTCACATTCACCCATTCAGTATTGAGCATCACTCCAAGTCTTGTCGCCTACAGGAGCAGTTTCAATCCATGACAGACAATATAAGTTGAGGCAATACTGTTAACTTTTAGTTGGAAACTCATAACTGACAACAAAATCCAAAGCAAATTATATATATCTCTGACCAAAAATGCCAAAGGCTGACTTAGATAAAGGAACTCTCTCCCTGTCTTGACTCAATTTCTTGTATGACTGCAATGATTCCCAAGTGAAATCCAAAGTGCTAGAGGTCTATCTCTCATCCACTGGATATTCCTAGATACCACATAGCTTAGTGCTGGCCTGCAGTGCCCCCAGTTAGTTATGTACATGTTTGTTCATTGACTCATACATGGCATCTCTCCTTCTTTTATAACATTCCCTCTTACGCCCCCTCCATCCCACCCCCCTCTCTTAAACACAATCATCACCACACTCTGTCCTCACTCACGGTGAAAACAAATTCTTCTCGCTCATTTCTCAGAAATCTCTTGCTCAATCCAACAAATAAACCATGGCCACAGTATCACAAGCAAAACCCATAACTCTGCATTTAAAAAAAAAAAAAAAACAGAGGTTTTCCAATATCAATTTTATCCATCTGTCCTTGAAAACTATTCTAATCTACCAATGACCCAAGTTTATATTCTCTGATTTTCAATTTCTCTTGCACACATATCATTATACAGACAAACTGCAAATTACATTTTTTTCCCCACCTCCTGTTCAAATGCTCAAACTGAGTTAGCATTTATCTTGTGGCGTTAAGTGACAACACTCTGTAATTCCTACTTTCATCCACATACCAACGACTCCACTTTCACCCACACATCCACATTCTATGTGTGCTCCATTTTTGACTTTGTAGACAAAAGCTGACAACTTCGTCTACCACAGCTTCAGTGACATTTCACTTCCCACAGCTGTTTATCCAGTCTACATCAGATCTCAAGATATCTGCCCAGCATCACCAAATGGCACTGTGACTCATACAGAACACAGAGACAATGGATGCAAAGATGACATGAAGGGCCCAACCATGAAAAAAAAAAATGACTCTGATCTTGAGATCTTTATGGCTAAAAGATCATACTATACCCCCCCCCCTCCCTCAGAATTTCAAATTGTCCATTTTTTAAAGTTTTACTCAGCCAGACATACAAAACAATGTTCTACCACCACCTGCAATAATTTCCCAGATGAGGTAAGATACAAGCATATATTCTGAGCACTGCAAACATTACATCAGTCCTGTAAATACTGTCTGCTATGACACATCACTCACATTGTTATTATATTCCCAATCCCTATGACATACATCTCAGATGATGGCAAACACAGTCTGTCAATGATCAGCGAGAGACATAGTCTGGTATGGAATTCAAACAAGTCATCACACCGGTTCTAATCCCATAATCAAAAGAGTCTTATCAGATACTGAAAGAATAGTCCCACGACAGTACACACTGGTCTCAAGCATCTCTACGCTGGGTCTGCATTCTGTGAGCTTCTCAAATCAAACTGCAGACTCGGTGGTATAATTTGTGCAATGATAATACTAGGCAGGCAAACATAATATGACAGAGTACCTGTTTTGTTTTCCTTGTAATTCTCCAAAATAAAAAAAAGACTGTCTCACTTATCTCCACTGTAAATGAAATAATACTTAGTTATATAAAATTCACTTCTAAATCTCATACAAACTGGGATTAAATTATTGTAACTGCTATGAGTAAAACGTGTATAAATACCAAATACATTTCTCTATTTTTCACAAATTTTATCTGACTGACATCAACTCCATAAGCCCAGAAATGTTTAAGTGAGATAGATTTTTTTAATCTCACCCAAAGTTCCTGGAATCTGAGATGCGGTAGAGCAGAAAATCAACGGCCCGGGGAACGATAGTGAGCACAGAGCCGGAACAGGCAAAAGAAACTGGCCAAATCAATGACTCAAAGATTCCTCAGGTTATTTTATGTTTTAATCTGTAGTTTTTCTAACAAATTTTGCTTTGTTTGGACTGCTCTACGATCTACAAAGACTTTTGACAAAATGCAGTCGATATTTGATGGCATTCTTAAACCTGAGAGCGGTCAGCTAAGATCATTAAAAAGAATTATATTAACTGAACTACAAACTGATTCAAAAGAATCATAAGAGCATGATTCATCAGATAGCTTGCTTTGTAAATAATTTTTTTCCCCTCAACATCTCAAAGAGCTGAAAAATGACTTTATGCCATTACAATGGCTATTGAATGTGACTAGTGCTACAGGACATTATAACTGACACTCCTGCCTGCCAATGTGGCAAATATTACTTAACACAGTCCTCTAAACCCTGCATGGGAAAGTTTTGCAGCTTCTTCTAAATCATCACCTCTCCATTTCATCCTCAGTCCCATTCTGTGTGACAGCTGACCCAGTGTTTATATCTCCTACTGCTCCATAACGCATGCCATCCATCCACTGAGCTAGCCAGTCTTGTCAATGGTGGACAAAGGCTTGGTCAGGCTGGTGCTGCGGTACAGACTGTCCCCTTGACCACTGCTGCCCATGGCTGACTCTGTATCACTGCTGCTTGACCGAAGCTCATAGCGCTGACCAGACGTCCAGCGACAAACCTGGCTACTGGTGCTTGGGGTGGGGGACGACCGGTAGTCAATGTTGTACTGAGGAAAAAAGTTTGATACAAAACTGTATAATGCCAGAAATTATGGATACTTATGACATAATCAATCTATTATTCACACAATAATCAGGCAATTCTAAAACATAAAGCCTGGCACAATGTAGCAACTGATGTTTTTGATGATTATAGCCAAGTTGTATTTTCTGACTGATGGCAAAGAACTTGAGAAAATACAAAACACCATTTACTTACAGGACTGGAGGGTCAGTGTGCTGTGGTGGGTGTTTGTGTCACTTGTGCTCACATCATGTCAGATTGCACCACCATGAACCAAATTTGGCACATTTTAACTGCTTTAATGTCCAGAAGAAATCAGTTAATTTTTATGTAAAGTAGCACAATCTGACACGATGCATATACCAGGTGACATAAACACTCTCCTAATGCACTGGCCCTCAAGTCCTACAGTAGGCAATAGTGTATCAATAACTGACAATGAAAATTTTCAGAAAAGGGAACTGTCCTATGACAAGAAGATGGTGGTCCTATTTGTCAAATATTATGTCTGGTGTTTTATTATTTACACATCACAGCAGAACAATTACAAAGAGCAAATTCTGGTCAATGTTCATGTACCAGATGCATGACAAATGCCCTAGATTTGCTGACCTGATCTCAAGCACTGACAGGTAGAAAGGGGAAGTAGAAGGAAAGAAAGAACACATAGTATTTGATACGTCTTGTCTTCAGCCATACGAAAATGTGCTAGTTTTTCAGTCAACCGAGTGACCTTACCTTGCACAGAGGATGGGACATAAACAAGCATAATAATGATGAACAAAAAATGAAGTCAATGTTTTTCAAAAAATTTTATACAAGCTAAAGAACAAAATCTCAAAAATGAATGTTTTTCTTATCTGGTCATGTTAATTTTAAAGCAGCTTTTTGTTTCATATCTTTCATATACAGAGAATAGAAATTGATTTTTTTTTTTAAATCTTTAATCTGCTTGTTTATACCTCATGTGTTTAGCAATGGAAACAATATTGGCTGATTGAAAACAAGGCTTATTGGTCATGATATCTGATAAATGTGAGGAAGTGAGAAAGTAAAGAAGCCAGCCAGCAGGTCAGGTGATCAGGGAGACTTACCTTGGTGGCACAGACAAAACAGGTGGTCACCACTTTCGCCACAATGTTCATCAAGTTCTTGGTCTCTTGGATGGCACTGTCCACCTGAAAGGGTTAAATAACAAGAAACAATATGTCACTTCAGTAACCACTCAACACTGACCAGATTGTTTGTTTGTTTTTTTGTTTTTTTTTTGTTAAGTGCAGGGGAATGTGCAATTTCTGGAATGAAATGTTCAAATGTGCTGAGTGAAAAATCCATGGTCTATAGCCTGGATAGGGTAATATAATATAAGTGGCTCAGTGGTTAGGTGGTTGGACTCAGGATCATAAGTTTCAAGTTCGAGCCCTGACTGGTCCTGACATTTTGTCCTTGGCAAAAACAATTTACACACAGTTCCTCACTTGATCTGGGTAAAGTGACTATAGATAGAGAAGGTTACTTTTCGACTGATAAGGATTAGAGCACCTAACAAGGTAGTCAACTTGCATGTTTCCCAGAAAGCTGAGGACATCTATGAGTGTCTCCATTGGGACTGTCAGGACAAAAATAGATTGTAAAGTGCTTAGAGCCTGTAACTTTATGAAAATAAGCCCTCTATAAAGGATATTATTATTATTATTATTATTATTACTATCATAACAATATACAGCTACGATGACACAACATAACAATCATTCCTACTCAGCATGACTATAATCAAAACTTATTGCAATACACCAACTGCCTGCACTAGCTACGGTATTTCTTGACAAACACACTCAGAATCAATCCACTGCAAGGAACCACTACAAACAGTCTTCAACCAACAGAATTACAGGCCCATCTAAAATACACTACAACAATTGTACTAAGAGGCATTTACCAGCCCAGGTTATCCTTAGGCTTATCACACAAGCTCAACTCACTGGTCAACTGGTCATATCTTAAGATAAACCACAACAAAAAATGAGTGCCATTTACCAGACGATAACTGGGGATAAATCAGCCGAGAGGCACATTTCAAAATGAAATGAAATTTTGTCTAATCAAAAATAAAGTGAAATTTTGTCTAATCAAAAATAAAGTGAAATCTTATCTTGATGAAAATGAAGTGAAGTTTTGTCTTGTTGAACATGAAAGTGAATTTTGTCTGTTGAAAATGAAATGAAATTTTGTCTAATCCAAAATGAAGTGAAATTTTGTCTTGTTAAAAATAAAATGAAATTTTGCCTTGTAGAAAATGAAGTGAAATTTTGCCACGCTGTGGCCCCTTACCTTGTTGAATGTTGCTGTCTTGCCAAAGGTTGCTGACTTGAGTGTGGCCAGGAGTTGGTGACAACAGACAGGTATTCTGTCCAGGTACATCAGTAGCTCTTCCTTCTGTGGGCAGGATGGGACCTGGCAGGTGATGGGGAAAGACAATGGAATCAGTCGATGGTGAGAAAAAGAAGATAGATGCATAGCGGGAAAGGAGAACAAGGCAGCGATGATGAATGATTAATCGACTGAGTGAGTGAGTGAGTGAGTAGGTGGAATGAGTGAGTAGGTGGACTGGGTGAGTGAATGAAAATGAATGAACGAGTGATCAAGCATGATAATAAATGAGCGTTTGAACAAAATATACCTCACATGTTTTTGTCAGTTTGCTCAAGAGACAAAGAGAGAGGAAGGTGACAACATCTTTTTCGCACTAACCAGTAGAAAACTCGTGAAGTTCATGGGCAAAAAACTAACTAATATTTTCACAATTCAATATTCAAGCATACAGTAGCATTGACAACATACAACACTGCTCTAAAACAAAACAGCCTATCATTAGGAAGAAGTTTAACAAGAGACAGACAGGACATGTAAAAAAAACACCACATTTTGATGTTATCACATACTCTCTGAGCAAAATGCTGGATGGTGCTGTACAACTTGTTCCCCTCCTGGGCAAAGAACTGTGCCTGCACAAAGAGATCGTGAGTGGTACGCAGCGGCCCCTCGCCCCGCGTGAACAGGTACATGCTGAACGCCATGCTGGACATATTCTTGGCTCGCTTGACCACAGCATTGTCTGGCTCCTCCCACTTGTCAGCTTCCGCCTCTGTCTCTGAGGTGATCAGCTTCATCTCCAGGCCCAACTTGGCAATCTTGGCTTGTTCCTGAAAGGTCAAGGTCATTCACGTTATTTCATCAATCACTATAAGGAGAGAGAGACACACAGATTGCATGAGGAAAAAGACCTATCTGAGGTAATCTGGCTAAGATTAGGTCAAACATAACTGCTGACAGTAGGGGGGGGGGGGGGGAGGGTGTCCTGGAGGTGGTTTTTTTTATTACTAGAGTTAGGTTATTTTAACCTTTTCCATCGTATTCA
>JBCAUA010080018.1:0-10784 GCA_038406235.1 Peronia verruculata | reverse complement strand
CTTTGACATAACGTGCTAGTGTTTCTTTCTTTCTTTCTTTCTTTCTTTCTTTCTTTCTTTGACATAACGTGTTCTTTATTTCTTTGACATAACGTGCTAGTGTTTCTTTCTTTCTTTCTTTCTTTCTTTCTTTCTTTCTTTGACATAACGTGTTCTTTCTTTCTTTGACATAACGTGCTGGTGTTTCTTTCTTTCTTTCTTTCTTTGACATAACATGCTGGTCTTTCTTTCTTTCTTTCTTTCTTTCTTTTTTCTTTTTCTTTCTTTTTTTTTTTTTTTTCTAAAGCTTTTTAATCCTAAGAAAGTGGGATTATCTCGGCTTTTTCAACAGGCTGCCTTGTTTTTGCCGATACGTTTTTTTTTTTTTTTTAGTAGAATAAAGAATTTAGAAATTTTGCCCGGAGAGTGGCCCGCAGACTACTCTTCCAGTAATTTTGAATTGCCAATGGTTCTTTAACGTGCATAACGTACACACGGTACCTCCGAAATATGTTCGCCCTTTTCTCAGAAGGCTAGACGTCGGGCTTCCCTACCCAGAGGAAGCCAGGGGACCGTTGAGTCACTGAAAAAATGCAGGTCTTTCGATCTTCATGTCCTTCCATGCCCCGATGAGAGGACCCGCAAGTCGGTCAGAACCCGCAACCTCACCGACGTGAGTTGTTTTCACCCTGAAACAAACGCCAAACCATACAACCATTGCGACCACCGGCTGGCATTTCTCTTCTCTGTTCAAACTCTTTAACTCAGAGATGTCCAAACTCTTTGCAAAGATGGTCAGATTTGGCGAGGTGAAAATATCTGGAGGCCAGCCATTCAGTTCAGTCCGTCAATTTTGTAATAATTTAACATTCAGCGCAAATGATCTATTTAACGGATTTCTTATTGCAAATGGCGTCTTTTTTTTTTTTTTTTCACGTAGATCGCAAATAAATCGAAACAAGCTTTTAAGAAACCCATTTTGCTTTTCATATTTGAAGTTTACGAAAAATGAAGAGAGAATCTGACTGGAAAACTCGGGAAGAACAATCATGTCTAGCTCATTTTGAACCTCACAGAGGCTACGGGCGGTGAAAATTTGAACACTGGCTGGGACTGGTCACAGAGAACACAAAAAATGACTAGAGTAACGAACTCTTTCGGCTTGTCGATATACAGTGCTGGTGTGTCTTTCTTTCTTTCTTTCTTTCTTTCTCTTTTTTTTTTTAAAGGCCTTTCAATCCTAAGAAAGTAGGATTATCTCGGCTTTTCTAAGCGGTTGTCTGTTTTTGCTGAGAATTTTGCTGGGTAGGAATTTGGAATTTGGAAAGTTTGCCTAGACAGCGGCACAAAGCCTACTCTTCCGTCGATTTTGAACTGCCGAGGTCTCTTTAACGTGCGACGGACACATGAGACGTCCGAAATATATTTGCCCTTATCCTACAAGGCTAGACGTCGGGCTTCCCTATCAAGAAGAAGCCAGGGGACCGTTGAGTCACTGAAGAAATGCAGATCTTTCGATCTTCCTGTCCTTCCATTTCCCGATGAGAGAACCTGCGAGTCGTGCAGAACCCGCAACCTCACCGACGTGAGTTGTTTTCACCCTGAAGAAGATGCCAAACCACAGAGCCACTGCGCCCCACCCCCTTACTCCACCTTTATTATCGACCCTTCCGTTTCATGGTGAAATTTTGACCTGACACTACACTAGTTACGTTCCGCTGTGATGTAATTTTGTATTTGTTCGCTATAGTAGAGGAGAGTTGGATATGAGTCGAGTACAGTAAATTGGATATATATGGGTGTTTCTACAGTAATCGTTCGTATTCGATTAAGCACAAACCTGCAAATGCAGAATGCTTGTACCCCCTGCTAAAAATAGAACACTCATTTACGCTTCACCACGAAATCCCATAACAATAGTAGAGCACAAGACTTCGGGAAAAACCCGAGGCCGGAAGCATCTCAGGTCTTTCCCTTCATCGTTAAATCATCAACACCGCCCAATACTATTATTATTTGAAGGACATCTAGGTTCAATAGGCTCTCAGCGAAGAGCCTTAGTCACACATTTCCTCCCCACCGTAACAGGGTCAAACAGAAAAGTGAGGCAAATTTTCAACAGAGTGCTTGTAAGCCCTACTAAAAATAGACATGGAGATTTCTAGCCTTTCGTTTGGTCCGAACAAATCTATTCTTTCTTACACTCACCGAGATGTAATCCCTGTCACTCTCTACCTTTTCTTCTGCTAGGTTCAATTTTATGTGGGTATGTCCGTGTGTGGTCGGGAGAGCCCTGCTATAGAGGGCACTTGTTTTGACAACTAACCTCTTCCATCTCCGCCTGCACTACGACATGGCAAGGCGGGTCCTTGTCGACTTTCCGATATAATAAAAGCATTTCTTCTTCTCCCGCCGACATCGCTTTCCTTGTGCTGTCTCCTGGAGAGCTGCCTTACCTAGACCAGGGGATCTCACGCTGAGCTGAGACATAGCCGAAATACCTAAGACACTATACAGATAAGACCGGACACTTTTTACTTTGCATTACTAAAGACTGTGCGAACAACTGCTCCCCCCCCCCCCCCCCCCACAAACTTTTCCTAGCATGTACACAGTGTTCTTCACGTTATTGAGAACTGCGTACTGCACCGCTTGCATTCTGTCACTGTGTCATCTCTTTCGAGGTTGACGTGAAAAGACTCGCCATCTCTCTCTGTCCTCCACTCTTCTAGTGCATTCCTCCATAGATAGATTTGTCCAGTCCTTGATGTCATCGTCCACATTCTTCGTTCTCTTCCTTTCACTCGTTTTCCCTCGATCTTCCCCTCCAGTATATCCTTACAGATGGTGTTGTGTCGTTTGATGTGACCAAAAATATTGTAATTTCCTTTCTTGAATTGTTATCAGTAGTGTAGGTTTGACTTTAAGCACAGTACTAACATCCTTGTTGGTCTCTCTCTCTGTCTGTCCAACTAATCCTTCCAATACGCCTGGATGTCCACATTTCAAAGACCTCTGTTATTTTCTCCAGAATTTTATTGAGAGTCTAAGTCTACGGCCCATACAGCAAGACCGAATATACATGTATGTAGTACTTCACAAGTCTCAGTCTCAGTTCAAAGGAGATGTGTCTACATGTTAACACTGACTTCATGGATGTGAAACGGGATTTTACTATTCCAATACGCGTTCTTATTTCTTTACAGCTTTTTTCCATCTTCAGTAGTCTGTTGGCCCAAGTATGTAAATTTTGCCAGTTGTTTCAGTTCTTTACCTGTTCCAGTTCTTTCTGTACTGAAATTATCACTCGAATGGTAGCACTCGAGAACGTATCACTCAGAGTGTCTGGGCTCTGAAGGGTTAAAAGTTTGCATTTTAACTCTTTTGTTATGGAGCGCTATCTCACGTGTCACACACACATCGTCATATACATGTGCATTGAGTACATCCCACGAGACACCCCGTCCACAGGTGGCTGAAAGGCGTATTGAAAGCCCTAACAGTGACCTACTGGACATTCATTTTTTGCTAGCCCGTCACTACTATTGCTTTTACTGTAGCCAGAATTGGGCGCTGTGTACTAGTGGGTTTTTCATGACTCACACTGAGTTCATATGTCTTGTTGTAGCAAAAAAAAAAAAAGTTGAATGATAAATCAATCAATAAATAGAACGATAAAGAAATAAATGGATAAATAAATAAATAAATAAATAATAAATAACAAATAAATAAATAATGAAATGTATATATAACTATAGATATATCAGTAGATAAATCAGCGAATGAATGAAGGACGGAAAGAATGAACAAACCACCGAAAGAAGAAACGAACAAACAAATAAGTGAGTCAACAATAAACGCAACAAATTCTGCATGTTAACACATACAATGAAAAATATTTTCAAATGTAACAAAGAAAAGAAAATACTTGGAATCTATTTGGGTCTTAGCACCACAAAAAGCCGTAGGTTAAGATGTCTGTTCGTGTTGGTATAATCGACGTAACGATTCGAACAGTCAAACCTTGACTTCATTCAATATCGATCGAATAGTTGTGGGGATATTCGACACTGTTGTTGTTGTTGTTGTTGTTGTTGTTGTTGTTGTTGTTGTTGTTGTTGTTGTTTTACTACACCACACTAAGTAATCACATTATAAAATAGCAATAATAAGCTGATATGCATAATCATTTTTTTATAAAATCTCTTCACATGTAATTTGCCACTCTGTTCTGTAATCTATTTTATCGAATCCAAGTGATGATTACAGGTGACTCAGCATCAACATAACTATAATTACTGTGAGAAAGCTTAAATCGCTTGTTCACCATTTATTTCTGGTCAATTTAGGAACACTGTTGTCTTCTCTTGTGTTATTTTAGGATTATTTTATTAAAATCATACCAATTAGTGGACGAAATGGTGAAAAATAATTGCCAATTGATGTACTATTAAAATGAAGTGCTCGGCCCCACACTAGTGTAATTAGGGCATGTGCGAGGAGACGAGACACAGAGAAATCAGGCGTTCGTCAAACTAAGGCGACCGAAGAAATCACGGGTTTTTCAACAGGGAATGAATTTTGAACCCATTTTTGTTTTCTTCACGGACTCTTCTATATCAATCTAAAATACATTTCAGAGTGAAAGTTGTTGAAATAGATTGAGCAAAAGCGCCAAAAATTGTAATGTACTGCCGTGGCCTAATAAGGATTAATAAGGATTAAGAAAAGTGATCGGTAATTTTCTTATTTACTTCGGTTGCAGGAACAGATCAGAGCCACCGTCTTTAATTGCCAATATCTTGATTTCTACTTTAGAACCATATTTTTTTCATACAACAAAAGAGAAGTGAATAACCTTCACAGTGATACCAATAACTCCATATCTATATTATAAAGTTGCAAGAAAATCCACAATAGGCTTATGGACTCGAAAATTGCTGAGCGGGTCCATACTAAATTTAGCACACAACTTTTTAGCATATGGATCTGTGTTTCTATGTACATAAACCCGAAAAAAAAAATTATCTTGTACGTTATTCTACAGATGCGATAATAATTGAATAAAAAACTCACGAGGCTGTTGATCCGAATTGTACGTTCGATAGTATGACGCGTTCAAAACACGTTTTCTTTGAGTAACATTCACTTTCATCAACCAAATCATCAACATCTAGGTGCACACGCTTTGCCGTACATTTTAAGTGGCAGCACTGTAATTTTATAAAATCTCCCACGGAGGTCGTAGGTTCTCTTCTAGCGCTCAAAATCTGACGAGAGCCAGATTTCATGGTGTCGCATTTCTCACTAACAAACCTACGGTGTCCATCGCAAACTCCCTACATGAAACAACAGAAACGTTTTTTGCTTTCTAAACCGGCTATTAAATTAGTGTACCTTTCACAATCTAGAACAGAGGTTCCCAGAACTTGGCAGGTGGGTCGCTTAGCTTTGTAAGAAGTGATTTGGGGTAAAATCAATTGTAACTTATTAGTTACATTTTTTTTTTTTTTTTAATGATCAAACATATTTTGGGGGGTTTATTTTAATGTTTCTCCCCCTTCCCCCCCCCCCTCCACAACAGAAGATAAAATATAAATCAAGATGCCGATGATAGGATGTCGAGTGGGTTTCAACCTTTTGGGTGACGAGGGGTCGAGAGTGTAAAAAACATTGGGAACCACTGATCTAGAGTTTCCTATTTGCAATGTTTTACTTTGGTAATGTTTGATTATGCTTTCGTTTGTGCGTGTGTGTGTGCGCAGAGAATTTCTCATTTAATCTCTTACACAAGCTAACCAAGATATGTATTTCTAGTGTTATCTGAAGTTGTCAGTAGCCTATGGTCAAATTTCAGATTAAATGAACCAAGAGTTAACCCTAAACGTGTTAATGGAATTGCTGCAATGCTCCAGCGTCCGCACTGACAGACTCATGCAAGTTCAAGAAATAAGAGGTTAATCTAGATATGTAAAAATAAAAAGGTGAATTACATCTCAGAGGCTTGTGTTTCCCTGGAAAGTCATTCAGATGTCCGGTGTTTTCGAGTAACTTCGACCCCTTAGCATCTCAAGGGTTAAGAGCTAATATTGAAAATACTGAATCATAAAGTGTTTTTCTTCCGAACTTTACATGCATTTTTTTTTTCCAGAGCCCCCAGTTCGGCCCCCAGTTTTGCCTTCGGCCACTGGGAGATCGCTTGTCCAGCTCCCTCTGTCTGTCACGGTTTTTCAGACAGACTTAGGCCTAAAAACACACTGGTCCAACAATTCGACAGAAATCGGCGACAAAGTCACGGATTGAAGTGGTGCAAGAGGGAAAATACATAGATAAAACGGACAGTGTAATTATATTCATCTCCGACTGTCGCCGGCTGGCAGAGGTCAGTGGGACTGAAGTACGACATGTTCTATTTTCTTCGATTTGTCGGACAAACTTGACTCACTTCTCACTTGCCAGACAGGGCGTACAATCGCAAAACTTTTACCCTCCCCTCCCCCCTCCCCCCCCCCCCTTTTTTTTTTTAAATCCATGATTATTTTGATAACAGATTTGAAATCAGCGTCCAAAATTAGGAAAGGGTGCGGAGATTCTGCAATGTATTGTCTATAAGGCCGTTTTTATTTATTATTATTCTCTAAAAATTCAACTGCCTTGTACAAACGAAGGCGACAGTCTGACGGATTCACTTTGTGTACATTTTCCTCCGACAGCCCCCTATCTTAAGTGCCTGCCAATTGGATGGACGCGCATGTTTTCGGCCTTGCGGTGTCTCTGGTTCGCACACTCGTCGCCGGTATCTTCCCACCCATCTCTTGCTCAATAATCTTAGATTAACCCTTTTGTTTTTGTTCTGGTTTTTTGTTTTCTTTTTGTTCTGTTTTTGTTTTTTGACCATATTTATCCAAGTGCAAATTAGATGAACTACAACACATAATAATGTTATATAACGTACTAACGAGCAGCCTATGATAGACGGTTAGGCTCCACCTGTACCAAAACCGAGGTGTCCCTACAAACAGGCCAGGTAACCCGACTCATTGAAGGCTAGCACTAAATCATAGCCCCAGAATTAAAGTGTTCTAACTGCTAACAATTTTATTACGTAATTTGGACAATTTCATTTTTAAGACAAAAATTTTCGGCGAGCGACACTCAGCTCGGATGACTTCTCTTGACCTGCGCATGCACGGTGCTCACAGATTAGGCGGCCGTTTCTTAATTTTGGCATTTTTGTAAATGTTTAATATTTTTTGCGGGATATTTGAATTTGATGAATGTTTTGACGTCACCGACGTTTGTCTTTTTTTCTTCACTAATTTGTGATTTATATGAATCAAGTCTTTACAAGTCGACAATTTGGCCTCTAGTTACTGGTTTTGGCGCGATGACGTTTCTAATCTAGTGATGTAAACAGTCAGCCTTTAATGACTGTCGGGTGTTCGGTCTGTTGTAAGAACGCCTAGATCAGGACTCATCCCTCATCTGAATGTCGGGCAAAACAGAATACTTAGTTTTATTCCCCGCAGTGGACAGTACAGAGTAGACGTGTTCTGAATCTTCGGTCTGATCATGTGACAGCTGAACTGTAAAAATGGTGCAAAATATCGGGTCTTTCCGCCTAAAACATATAGAAAATTTGTCCTTCCTCTTGCCTTCTTTGGTGTTTGCCCTCACGGGGACTGAGAGGTGTAAAGAGAACGTAACGGTGCCTTCCTTGTTATTGTGATGAGCTGTAAACTAAAGTAGATTGGTTTTTATTCATAACTGGAGAAGAACACACGGATTTCATGGGAGATTTCTGACCTACAGGTCTGACCAAAAATTCTCTGCAACTCCAAAGTGTATGACAAGCGTGTGCACTTCGACGTTTATATTTTGGATGATTAACCTGAATGTTACTCAAAGATAACGCGTTTGGTGTTTTGAACGCATCATTCTATCGGACGTACCATTCGGATCAAACACTCTCGTGAGGTAACTACTCAATTGCCATCACCTTTTTAGAATAACATCAAACATAGTAAGCTCTTTGTGGGGTTATGTAAATTGAAACACAGATCTTTATGCAATAACGTTGTGTGTCAAATTTTATATGGATACAACGAGTGATTTTCGGATCCATAAGCCTTTTATAGACCTAAATGACCTAAAAGATCTGACCGTTGATCAAAACACCTGGGAAGCATCAGCCCTCGAACGGTCAACCTGGAGACAGACTGTGCAGAAAAGTCTCTCCAACTTTGAAGAGACACTTGCTAAGAAGCACGAGACAAAGTGGATGGGAAGAAAAGCTGCAGCCCAGGCAGACAGACCAGCGTCGGACTTCACCTGCCAGAGCGCAACTCCATAGTTTTCCAAGACAGGAGGAGGCCCACAAGCCTTTATGACTTTTGTTGCATATTTATAGTACAGATTCACATCCGAGTGTGTTCATCAGTGTAGACTGAAGTATAATATTCTGTCTCACAAGTCAAAATGCCCAAAGTTGCTGGGATCGAACGGAGAAATCGGGATTGAATGTGATGAAGGTGGACAGAATGATACCGATGTTTTTATGTTGCAGAAATTGATAGATGTTGTTGTGTTGTTATGTTGGGGTTTAATGACACGTCAGCACGATTACGGCTATATTGTGTCAAACACAGTGACATACGTTTACACGTCAAGAAGATGAGAGGAAAGAGAGCGGGACAGAAGACAGGAGCAAGGAGAGAGAGAGAGAGAGAGAAGAGAGTCTCTCCTGGAATGTCAAGGATGACACTCCATAGGAGACACCCCACCGATGCCGGGCTTACACCGCCTGCAGGTGGGAGCAGAAAACTTACTTAAAACCCTGGGCTCCTGCGGGGGAAAATTGATAGAACATTCATTTCTAAATAAGAAAAATTGCTGTTATAGGCAGATTATACGCACATGTAAGCTTATACCACGGTGCAGTGAGATGAATGTGCTGATTTATGAACTAAATTGTTCATTTTTGTTGATTTTCCTTCTGAATTTAGCCAGTACTGGGGGGTCTCACCCTGTCTCTCCTATCTACTATAGCTCCGCCTACAATGAAGCTAGTTCAGAACAATTCGGGCCCTAGAAAATGTACGAACTGGGGTTTTATATGACAGTTAGAGGTTAGTGAATCGTAATTATGTCGATTTTCCACCAAACTAGACTTGCTGCTGGAGAAATATCTGTCATCTTACTACCCACACGTCTCCAGTGCACATACCACTTCTTAGCGATTCAGACCACGCCCAATTTATCCTAAGGTTGAGAACGATGGCCTGATTTACACATAACCAATCAACGTAAGAAACAGCCCACGATGTTTTCATCTGTCGAACGACTGAACGCGCCGGCAATCATGATTATTCTAGGTCCAGCACATTATTCTCTCTCCCCCCCCCCCATGAGTCTGAAAAAGAAAACAATCTTAAACTGAAAGAGAATCAAACTGTTTTAACTGACGACAATCTCACTGTCAAGTAGGAAAAATCTCTATGATGAATACAGACCAACTTTAGTTTGAACTAAAAATAATAATAATAACAATGATAATAAACACAATTAAACAAATAAAAACAACAACAAAAATTATTTCTTAAGAGGGAAAAATGACAACAACCACATTTTAATTCTATCATAATAATATCTGAGGACATTTTATATTCCTTGACAGTTCGATTTAAAAAAAAATGGTTTAAAGACGCTGCGTGTATCAAAGGACGAAAATGGCCGCCGTGTCGTCCGAATGACAGACCAGCACTAAAATTCCACAAAATACATTTCTAATTTTAAAGAAAATGTTGAGAAGATAATTCTAAATTTGTAGAGATCTACTAAGTAAGTCTCAGTTAACGATTAGGGCCCAAAGTGAACAGAGGTAAAAATGTTAACATGTTAAACTTTTGTTTCATTAGCTTGCGTTCTTAGATCCTTCTTAATCTACACGGAGTGAGTGTGCGTATGTATGATTGTGTGTGTGTGTGTGAGTGTATATGTGTGTGTGTGTGTCTGTCTGTGTGTGTGTGTGTGTATGTGTGTGTATTTCATGCCAAGATTCTCAGTGAAATTTTGTGGGAAGGATCGTTTAAAAAAGCGGGAGCAAGTAAACAAATGTGTTGAAGGAGGATTTTATATCGTAAATTTTATTGCTTTACACGGTGTGATCTTCAAATTGTTGCAAATTTTGGTGAATGATCATGAACAGTGTTTTGCCAGTACAGTTTTTGCTCTTGGAATGTTGTTGTGAAAATAATTATTTCTATGTGAGAGAAAGTTCGAAAATTTGATAATTTGTGACACTGAATTCCAGTACTACAAACGTTTTCTTTCCTTCCTTGGAATTGTAGGATTTTGCCCCCCCCCCCCCCCATTTTCCTGCTGGAACGTTAAAATTTTGCCTCGCCCCCCTTCCCCATTTCCTCTCCCTCCCAGCCCGCCTACCTATTCCCCCGCACCCCTCATCCCAAACATTTTAGTGTTTGATTATTTTTGACTTTGGCCGAGGCCAGCTGAGATAAGGAAGTTGAAAAGCTTACCAAAACCGTAACCGTAATTCCTGTTCAAAATGCAAGTTTTCTGGCTCGGAATTGGATCTAGAGGAGGAACATCTCTGTCACCAGATGAGATCTAGAGGAGGAACATCTCTGTCACCAGATGAGATCTAGAGGAGGAACATCTCTGTCACCAGATGAGATCTAGAGGAGGAACATCTCTGTCACCAGATGAGATCTAGAGGAGGAACATCTCTGTCACCAGATGAGATCTAGAGGAGGAACATCTCTGTCACCAGATGAGATCTAGAG
>JBCAUA010080007.1:0-10785 GCA_038406235.1 Peronia verruculata | reverse complement strand
TGCATGTTGTATCCTTAGGAAAGATACTTAACACACAATTTGCCTCAGCCCACCCATCTGTAAAACGGGTACCTGATGTATATCGGGGGAAGTACAATGGCGCTGCACTGCCAAGCCAATTTCCTCTCTTGGGGGTCAAGGGATGGTACTTTTATTTTTATTTATTTTTTTCTGGGTATGCAATCCTTCAATTTCGTTGTCGTTAGCATGTTTCTCTCATTGCTGTATGGCAGACAATAGATATTACAGTTTCTCAACGACACCGGTTCCTGCCTGTCTGATAGCTGGAGTTAACCATCTCTATAAACATCTTGAGCAGACTGTCCAAACCAGAGAATTTTCTGTTTATTCTCTGTTATACTCTTAAAAATGAAGCAATTTCCAGTATTTGTAGGGAGAAAATAGCATCCCATGTTGGTGATTCGTTTTCGTCAATAACCTAATATCTCATATAAAGTAGCTATAATGTACATACAGACGTATAATATGTGGTCATTTCAACAATAGGCTGGTTCACATCAAAAAATTTCATAATCCTTCCCTGCCAAAAAATGTAGTAATCGCTTATTGCTTTACATATTTGTTTAGGTTGCCTATTTTAAATATGGCACAACACTGTAAATACTGAATCAGAATGTATTTAGTTATCTTAAGAATATTAGGCCTATACAGAGTTGATAAGCGAAACCTGTACAAAACTTCATCTGCGGCAACTGCTAATCGTTCAAACACGAACATGCAAATGAAAAACATGCACAAAAAGCAAAACAAAACAAAAACTGAAATTTAGTAAGACAATAGTTTTATTTTTGAAAATGATCACAATGAAAAACGCACTGACTAGAAATGATCAAACAGAGCAGCCAGAACTTAAAAACCATCCAAGTAGAGCTTCAGTAAGTGGAAATCATCTTCATTACCTTTATCCATCATCATTTTGCCCTCTCTAATCTCCATGAGATTTCTAGGTCGAGAACTGAGTAGCTCATGATCTTTCACGGCCTGACTGCAGGGTACTGGTATTGCCGATGACGTCCCTGTGATAAGATGGCCAGTGCTGGACCTTTGGCCACAGAGCACCAAGACTTATATTCTTTGACTAAACGCCCGTATCATCAAAAATAAAATTTAATCACTTCATCTCCTATTCAAAACAAGGTTCCATTATGTTGAAAGACATTCTTTTGTTTTACAGCATTATCTAAAAGCTGTTTCTAATTTTCTAAATGTTAACAGAATCGTTTAATACATTTGTTCCGACCAATCGAAGGGTTGAAAATAAACACTGGGCACAAACACTCCAAACTATTCACTACCATTGACATTGAAAAACATATAAAAATGCACGGGACCGATGACAATAAAATTGTTCTTGGATCTCGTTGTGGGAGCGGTAACAAACATCAGAGAGTGTTCTATTTTTAGCAAGGAGGGTACAGACACTCCGCCTGGGATTTCCAGATTTTTGCTTTGTCGAATACGAACTATTTAAGGCAAATTTTTAGGAAACGGAGTTTTTAGTGGAAAAACGTTTTTGCCAGCGAACGTTCGAATACCTGGGCACTGTTATATCACAGTGGGACCTGTGGGATCACTCAGTTCCCCTGCTATCGTACCAGTTACCTGTGTAGCAGTGCGATCTACGGGGTCATCCTGTTAGTTTTAATTAATGGATTTTACAGATATTCCTTCTGTTACGAAACTCAAGCCTATAACGTATATGACTTAATACAAATTAAACATTGCAATTAGCAAGTGGAATATTTACTGATTTGTGTTCCACATAATGAAAAAAGGTTATTTCGAGTTATTTTGCCGCCTGCTCGAACTAACAAAATAAATATATCCAACAAACAAGCAAATAGACAAATGAACAAAATTGGAGAAGCAAAGCCTTATCAAGTTTTAGCTGTGTTAGAAAGCCATACAGGCTGCTTTTGTATGAGATCCCTGCAATGCTAAAATACAAAAACCCAAAGTCAGGAGTTCTCTCTTGTAGTTAACCATAGGCCTACTGAAAATCTCCTGGGATTAGACTATCATATCTTCACCCACACCTTATTTCGTACCTGCCATTTAACCCAGTGACAGGCTGATGAATGAGCACTCACTCAGTTTGCCGCATTATCTGTTTACTCATCGCTGCTGTAATCGCATGTTCGTAACTTTTATCGGCTGCCATCATTTCTGAGATGTTCACAGTTAGGCTATGTATGGGATGGGGATGCACAGGGGTAAGCCGACAATAGATGACGTAAGAGACATTTCTAAAGTGTGATTAGTTTACTGCGTTTGACTTGAAAAAAAAAAAAAAGCGTTGCGAAATGTCAAACTCTGATGAGCGAGACGGCCTTCAAATTAATTCCTTGAACTTACATGGTCTATAGTTTGTCAGGCTCCACTGTTGTTAAACAGTGCTGGCATATAGCTGTGTTCGTCACAGGTAACTGCCCCTGGAGTTGTTGTTGTTTTTGTGTTTGTTGTTGTTGCTATTACTGGTATAATTGCTATATTAACTTTGGCTTGAATGGACACTGATGCTGTTGTCATAGATGTTTGTCAATTAGAAGACGTACTGCGTGTTTTGTTAGCTTAAATAATTACACACAAATCTACCTTTGTCCTCACACATTGTAGCACCTCTAAAATATTTTAATCAATATTTAATTTCCAGTCCTTCAATTATGACTTTCCGCGTTATAAAGAAACAAATAAACGATACATACACACATACAAATGCACTCTCTTCACTATTTTTCTACTAAGACAGAGATCGCTAAAGTAAAGATTTTCACCGATAAGGTGTTTTGTTACTGATATGCTTTGAGCAGATTGCCTGGGTAGTGCACCGTACGCTCCTGAGTGCAGGCCGGGTGTGCTGGCAGTGCACGTTACTGATGCAGTACCGCCCGTGATGAAGGGCGGATAACCACGAGAGGAGAACGTGAGTGACTGAGATTACCGGCTTCTCGCCAGAGAACGTTTATTTTGTATCTTCGTATCTTGCCCTCCGTTTGTTTTATTTCGCCATTTGTCTTCCACGATTGACTAGCAGGCTCAACAGAGGCATCTGTGCTGCTTCAAGTAAAGCACACAACTCGCTCTTCTTGTCAACCAAGAATGTAATAATAATATGTTTCTGTTTGCAGTATTCTAGCATGCGTCTTTATCCGGTGAAGACTGAAACACACACACACACACAAAAAAAAAAAAAAGGAGAGGGATTGCTCATTTTTGTTCTTTATTATATCGCTGTGAAAATGAATTTTTTCTGTTGGTTGTAAAAGGCCAGATTGCAACCGGGTGTGATTTTGTACTTAGTGGTATTATTGAGCATTTTGCCAAGTTACTCAAGTCTTCACTGACTTGTCTTCTTAACTAGTCTGTTCCTGTAATCTGTTGAAACGAAAACAATGTTTGTTTAAAGTGCACTTTTTGTGAAAATGTAAGTAGATCTAATACATCTGATTATCCTTAAGATGTTAAACCATAGCTTTGTCAAGGGGGACGCGGGGATTCTGTGGTTTGGCATCGGCATCTGCTCATGAAAAAAAAAAAAAAACTCTCGGCGGTGAGTCCGGGACCGCATCAGGAGATGAAAGGACAAAGATGAAATCGAAAACCCTCATTTTTTTCAGTGACTCAACGGTCCCTCTGCTTCCTCTGGGTAGGGAAGCCCGACATCTAGCCTTTTCGGATAAATGCGATTAATTTCGGAGGTCTCCATGTGTACGTTACGCACGTTAAAGAACCCTTGGCAGGTTAAAATCGATGTAAGAGTTGGCTGCTTGCTGCTGTGCGGACAAAATTTTCAGCTTTTTACCATCATAATTCTCACCAAAATCAGCCGGCTATTTAAACCTCAGGAATGAAAGGCTTAAAAAAAAACTAGGTTTGTCAAACGTAGTTTACAATGATAAATCTAAAACTTTTTCTCTAGTGGCAGATGTTTGTACGAGGTATTTTTGTTTGCTACTTATTCATATATCAAATAGACAAACTAGGGTTTTCCTGTCGAATGTAAGATGAGATTCAATGCATTTGAAAATGAAAATGACAGTATTTCTAAATGAGACGCGACAGATGAAATCAGGTGCTCGTCAAACTGAGCCGACCGGAGAAATCATGTGTTTTTCAACAGTGAATGAATTTTTAAACGCAGGTTTTTTTTTTTTTCATCAAGCCCTTCTATGCATCTAAAAAATGCAGGTCAGAGTTCAGTTTACTGAAATAGATTGAGTAAAAGCCCAAAAATTTTAATTGTGTGACATGGTCTTACCTAGATAAAGAAGGATTTACAAAAGTGATTGGCCATTTTCTCAATAAACTCAGCAACAGATCGCTGCCATCGTCATTAATTGCCAATATCTCTCAACTTCTACTTAAGATAGAAGAACCATTTTTTAGACACTGATAGGGAAACGAATAATCTTTACAGTGATATCAATAATTTCATATCATCTGACGAGAGCTTGATTTCATTGTGTCGCATCTCAAAAGCTGTTCTTCCTTTTTTTTTTTTTTTTCAGGCTCTGTACAAGGTCCTATGTCTTTTCCGATAACAAGTGGGAGATCGTTTCGCAGATTACCTGCCCTTCGTGTAAGGGGATATTATTTTGGCCAGCAAAATAACCCCCCTTTGCCAGACAAAAGTTGTTTTAGCAAGCAGTGTAAAGAGCAAAAAAATCCTTCAACTTCCTGTAATTCGAAAGACCAGTCTCAAAAAAAAAAAAAAAATTAATAAAATTATAACAATTAGAAGAAAACATTCTCTATACATCAAAATTTATCTGGAATTTTCATGCTGTATGTTTCAAGCAAAAGCGCAAGAGTGATTTTTGTCCTCTGTATTCTGTTTGTTCCATCCCTTTTTTTTTTGGTAAAGAGAAGTAATAGGACTGAGCGCAACGATCTCCTATTGTCTTACAAAGCTCAGTAAGAGACGGCTGTTACACAAGAAAGACAACGGAAGAGATGAAAAGACAGCACCTGAGAATATCTAAGGAATCGGGGAATCCCAGAAAAGAGGGGGGTTGGTGGAAGTTGGTGGTGTCAGCTTCACTGCCAAAGTATCTTCGTGTCTTAATTCATCGGCCTCTTCTGTTTTCTAATATGTTCTCTCTCTCTCTCTCTCTCTCTCTCTCTCTGTTATCAGCCGTACAGCAGTGTCTAGTATCATGTTTATCCACACCTGACTGGTATTTATCTCTAAGAATCAGATGATTCAATAAACCTTCTAACATACTAGAAGAGAACCCAGGGTTTTTGTGGGACATTATTTGGTTACAGATCTAAACCAAACCGACACAGTCATGTGACTTATTGTTTGGTAAGTGTCCGCACCTCGATGTTGGTATCTTGGACGATTATGCAGGGTAATACTCAAAGAAAACGTGCTTGGTGATTTGAACGCGCCATACTTTGGAATCCACAATTCGGACCACACACCAGTTTACCTTTCATTTAGAATGACGTCAAATGTTGTAAGCTTTCTTAGACTTTATGTAAGTAGAGATACAGGCCGTTATGCAACAATATGGCATACCAAATTTCAGCGGATACATTCAGTAGTTTTCAAGTCCATAAAAGTCTCTTATGGGTTTCGTGCAGATTTATGGTAAAGATTTAAAATTTAAAAAAAAATATATATATATTTTTCATTGTTCTCTTGTTTGTTTTGGCTCAATCGTTTTGATGACAGTTAAATAACAGATCTGTTCCGACTAAGCGAACGACTGGAAATCCCCGTCTAATATTGCCGATCTCAAGATTGTACACCTGCTTTATGTCTTTGTCACCTTTGTCACATTCAGTAGTTTTCAGGGTACAAACACTGCAAACTGTTCACTGTCACTGACATAGAGAAACAAATCAATGCAGGCGGCTGGTAGCAATTGTTCTCCATCTTGTGGTGGAGCGGTTACAAGCATCAGTGAGTACTCTAGTTTTTAGTGGAGAGGTACAGACACTCCGGCTGGGATTTCCATGTTTTTGCTTCGTCTAATATGAACAATTGGCAGACAATTACCATTGTATCCTTGCTTTCATGTCTCCTCATCCTCGGGAAATGTAAACCAGATGT
The DNA here is from genome assembly GCA_038406235.1 of Peronia verruculata. Classification (NCBI taxonomy): domain Eukaryota; kingdom Metazoa; phylum Mollusca; class Gastropoda; order Systellommatophora; family Onchidiidae; genus Peronia; species Peronia verruculata. Next base: position 4,703 of record JBCAUA010080007.1, on the reverse strand, counting down.
TAGTTGTCTCTATCTAGGAGAACCCGACCTAAAAGGCCGCACTGATTTGGCAGACTCATGATAATAGGAAATATAATCAATGTTGCGACTATATATATCTTTGTACCCCGCCGACCCTTTTCAGATAAACTGTATTGACTTATACTATGGACTACACAGTTATATTAAGTTACATGAAATAATCAAACTCTTATTGTGTTGCCGTTTAAGCGTAAGAAAGACGCTTCAAAATTTGTACAGACCAGCATAGACTTTTTAAAATGTGCCACAATTTTGGCATAGCTTTGGTTTACTTAGGAAATTTAAATACATGATAGACATCAGATAATTTGGACGTAGGCAGATATTCATAAAACGAAGAGTAAAATTCTAACGATCAATAGCGATAACACAGTGGAATTCTTTCATATCGAATAGCACGACATGATCCTGTAAAGAATTTACCAGAGCATCATGACTCAAGCCTACGCCAGTGATTGACGAATGAAAAATCTCTGGAATTAAGGCGAGCAAATTACTAACATTATCTGCTCAGTTCAGATAAGACTAAAATTAACTCAAGAAGAAGAATAAAATGAGAAATCAAAAGACTAGTTAGATAACTGCCAGTTTTTATACTGATGTGATGAAAATCTTATTATATGGATATGTTTCCTCCTTAAAAGTTCATCTTAATGTAGACCAACTACCCTCAAAGACATACGGAACACGCGTTTTCTTCCATTGCTGCCTAGTTCTAATTCTTTGTACCAGTGGTGATAAGTAAATAAAATGAAAATGCTAACCTATTACACGAAGAAAGGAAAGTTACGGTAATGAAAAGGTGACAAAGACATAAAGCAGGTGTACAATCTTGTGATCGGCCAATCTTTGAATGAGATTTACTATTTAATTAAGAAACAAAACCCACAAGATGTGGGTCAGTAGATATTATGTAATTGACCAGGTTTAATAACACTAGGCAAGGCTGAATAAAAAACATCTTATCCTCATCTTTCTCTGTCAGGGAGACATTAACGAACGTTTCAATTGAAGCGCCTGATCTGCAAGATTTCAGCGCAGTGTTTTAGAAATAGATATGTCAACACCAGTGTATTATCTCAACTGGAGCCAAGCTTTCCTCGACTCTCCTCTTGATAGCCATTTTGAGATCGAACTTTGCCAACATATTATTATGGGCCATTGATTTGACTCATCCACGGCTGAGTCTTGATTGATCGAGAGACAGTGTCGGTACGTGAAACATCACAATGAGAGTTCATCTGACTTATCTACATTTTATATGTTTTCATTACTGCCCAGACGAAGAGCCAAGCGGGCTCGAAAATATGGCTAGCGATTTCAGTTTCTTTTATTAACTCAATTCAAAATTCTTGTTAATTTTAAGATTCTTTTTGTATAATGAGAGTTCATCTGACCATGACTATCATCATAATTCCTGGTCCTTTTTTCGGGGTAAAAATCGTAACTGGCCCAAAGGCGTCTGTGGAATCCGATCATGAAGACACGATTACTCCATCCATGTGTAATTATTTCTTCCAACAACGTCGTAACATCGTCCATCATTCCTTCCTGTATCTGCAAAATTTTCCTAGTCATTGGCGTTGAAATCAAACAGTCAGTTTTCTGAGGGTCTCGGGTATCGTAATGATAATCACGATGAATTCTTCAGAAAATGAAAATATCACTTTCGCTAAAAGCTACTTTCCTTCAGACAGAGAGCTGATATCTGACAGGTTTATGAACATTTTCATATGGATTGACTTCATTCTTTTGTTCACTACCATCTCCTTGGCAGGGATAATTGCAAACGTCATCAACATCTTCATTTTCACCAAGATGGGTCTGAACGACACTGTCAATTTGAGTCTTTTGGGACTGTCTATTTCTGACTTGTGTGTCTGTGTTTTTACATTTCTAATCAGCCTGTGTTATTATCCTTTCTGGGACCAACTGGATTTAAACTTTGTACTAGACGACATAAGAGTGTTAGTAGTAGGCTGGCCTTACTTCTTTTTTAAACGAATGAGTATTGTGATCACTGCATTCATCACTTTTGAGCGCTGTCTTTGTGTGGTTCTACCTCTGAGAGTTCACCGTATCCTGACACCTAAAAGAGCTTTGATTGTGATGGTTCTCATAGTTTTGATTATGGCCCTCACCATTTCACCTACCTATGTGACAGCCAGTTATCGTTTTGTCTATGACAAGGAAGTGAATAAAACCATGTTGATGTTATTTTACAACTACATGAGGTCAGAAATGGACGCTATAAAAACCGGCATTGCATTTTCCTTCACTACGGCGACGTTTTTATGGAGCATTATTAGTACGCTAGTTTTGGTTGTCAGTCTCAAGAAAACTGGCCAATGGCGTGAGGCAAGTTCCGGAAACCGCAAGACGGAAGTGTTTTCCTCACGTGACAGGAGAGTCATTAAAATGGTGACGTCGTTGTCCGTTATCTTCATCGTCACTTTTCTCCCTGTCGGCTCGACAACACTGGCTCAAACTTTGGAGCCCGAATTGTCCATTGGTGGAGAGTACAGAAATTTACTGTTTGTGATGCTGGGAATTAGTGAGACTCTGTTAGTCATCAACGCATCTGTCAACATCTTCGTCTACGTGAAAATGAGCTCTAAATATCGGGAAATTTTCTACAATTCTGTCTGCAAAAGAAGGCCACAGTGACAGAGTTACTTATACTACTTACCTATCTGTCTGTCTGTCTGTCTGTCCAGCTTTGTGCTTATCTTCCAGGTAGTTATCTGTCTATTGAGTCATCTGTCTGACTGGCTGCTTATCTGTTTGTCAGTCTGTCTGTCTCTATTTGTGTGTTTGTTTGATTATCTGTCTACTTGTCTGTCTATGTATTTCTCTGCCTGCCAGCCTGTGTCCTAATTTTGTTTTTTCAGTTTGTCTATTTCTTACATGATACCGACTGATAGAATAAAATAGTCAGCACTGGAAATTCAAAGAACATCAGTGTGTGATAGTTGCTTAGTAAATAGAAGACTGTGTCCCACTTTACCCCACTCTGTGCGCCCAGACTGGGACTAAAGATCCACCTCCGTGTCCACAGATGATTAACACAACCCAACTGTCTTCTTCGGACCCCAAGGACTACCACCATATAGGCGACACTCGTGTGACTATATCTGAGAATCATGTGCTCTGATAAACTTCGATAGACAATAAACAAATTAATAAATATAAATATCTTGGAGGAACACTAGCCATTAACATTTTTTCTATTATTCATTTTTGTTTCATTACATTATTTTTGTCATGATGAAACCACGTAACCAGCGGGCGGGAGGGTTGCGAGGTTTCATCAGGACATAGTTTGTGGATTGCCAGTTTTGAGGCAGCTCATTTGGTTGTATGTAGGATGCGTCAATTGTTCAAAAAAAAAAAAAAAAACGGATAAGGATATTGTTTTCAAGACCGATTGGTTTCAGTTTGAGTCCCGACCAACTCGTCAACTCAATGTTGGAATGATCGGAAGAGCGGTGGTGAATACAAAACTCAAAATGGAAATGGGTTTGATGACAATGCGTTTTACTTTCAATCTGCAGAGTTTGGCTATGGATCTTCACACAGATTAGCGATAAGTGCAGTTCGTGTCAGTATTCTTTTCAGGACTAGTCACTTCCATTTAACTAAGAAGCACACACGAACATCTATGAAATAAGATCTCTGAGTTTACTAGGGAGGGGGTTTCAAAAGGGATGTTTAAAAAATTAAAACAATTTAACGTATTTTAAAGGCTCTGTAAGCGAGAGTTTGATAATTTTGATATTGTTTCCGTAAAAGGCAGGGCAGAATTCAATGTAGGCAAGTGTGAGAGAGAAAGACAGTGAGCAAGAGAGAGAGAGAGAGGAGAGAGAGAGAGAGAGAGAGAAAGAGAGAGAGAGAGAGACGGAGGGAGAACAAAAGAAAGAGAGAGAGAGTTTTGTGCTCTGCATTTTCTGTTGCACTTAAGTAAATCACTTATAGAAAGAGTGTCGACATTGATTAAAATAAACAAGGCCATATATAGACCAACCCAAAGAGTTGTGTAATCTAAATTTAGATCTAGCCTAGATCTCGACCAACAATAAAGTAGAGGTGAGAAAATAATGTGTGGAAGTTAAATCTGATTATGTTTATTACAACAACTTAATGAAGAGCAATTTTTCGTCCCTGGCATGGTCGTCATGAAGATTCTCTGCTGCTCCAGATTTCTGAATTCCACTTTGAACAACATGGTTTCTAACATTTGTTCGCTCTGCCTTTCTTCTGAATATCGTATCTTAGTTTGGTCTTTGTCCATTAGTACAAGAAGAAGGTACATTAATTCATCCATCCATCCATTCATCCATCCATCCATCCATCCATCCATCCATACATACATCCATACATACATACATACATACACACATATATACATACATACATATATACATACCATCATACATATATACATACATACATACATACATACATACATACATACACACTAGTGACATCCAGACATACATACATTAATACATACATACATACATACATACATACTAGTGACATCCAGACATACATACATACATACATACATACATACATGCATACATACATTATACATACATACATACAAACAATCATACATACATACATACATACATACATACATACATACATACATACATACATACATACATACATACATA
>JBCAUA010079996.1:0-10785 GCA_038406235.1 Peronia verruculata | reverse complement strand
CCCCCCCCCCCCCCCCCCCCCCCCCCCCCCCCCCCCCCCCCCCCCCCCTCCGAACTCTCTGTAAACGACAGACCGGATGTCTTGATTACAAAGCTCATCAAACAGAAAAAGAGGAGAGAGACTGCAGTACAAAATTGAGCCAAGGACCAAAACAGTGTTTAATCATCTGGTAAACTGGTCTCATGGTTTCTCTGTCAAAGAGAAACCGCCAGCTGCGGTTAAGATTTCATAAAAACAATAATAAAACTAATAATGAAGGAAAAGGTGACAGTCGCGTAGTATTTTTATGTAGTTTTTCTTTAACAGCGGCGCTTCCGGGAACTTAAAAAAGTGTTTGTCAATGTTGTAAATTATTTAGGCTTTTTATTTTCAATTTGTGTGGAAGATGTTTTGGTCGAGCTTGAAGATAAATTGCACTTAATGTTTTTTCTTGTCGCCGCGGACTCGGTATTAGCGGACGTAAGAAGTGCAGCCTGTCTTACACATTACGGACTACGGTGTATCGTAAAGAGAGGAAAAGTCACTGTTTATACGATAAAGAAGCGGATGACAGGATAGTTTCCGGCGATATGTGCCAGATGTTGGCCTGGGACGAGAGGAGAAGCAGAAGACGTAGCCCGAGAGTTTCCGCACTTTGACAAGGGAAGAGATATAAGACATGAGGGGCATAGATGGACGGGTGAGCTCATTTGGTGCTGTCTGCTGTTTGTTTACAAGTAGCACTGGAGCTGACAACACTGTGGACAGATGGCGGGGGCCACTCGTTTTCCCTCACAGCCATGCGCTTGGTCTATCATAGACTGGTGCGGCGGCACTATAAAGTTAGCCAATGGGAAAGTAGTGTCTGTCGCGAATTTTAGCAAAAAGAAAATACATTTCAAAAAGAAAATCTACGAACTATCATGTAGTATTAGATTATATGGTTTCGATTGGAAACATACCATACTGCTATGGATTTATAACAAAAGAATGGTCGATCGTTAAGTCTCAAATTTGAAAGGACCTTTTTTTATATTCTTTTTTCTTTTTCAAATTTCGAGCCAAATTTGCCTTCGAGCATGTTTCAGCCCTTTGAATGTTTCACTGACAGAAGTTGTCAGCTGTCGTTCTGGTTTCACACCACTATTAAAGGTCAGACAGTCCTGAAGGCCTAACTGCAGAGAGTTATATAACTTTTTGTCTAAAACAAAAGCTCTAATTGTCGTGTGTGAGGTTTGGATTGATCCCAAAATTGAATATTTGCAGTCATGGCTGTCAAAAGATTAGTACTTCGCTTGGCAGCAGTTATATATATATATATATATATATATATATGTAATCGTATCAGAATACCATCTCTTTCCCGGCCAACCATCAGGATGGCTTTTATCCTAAATGTTTCTGAAATGTGATATACTGATGTGCCCATATCGTAAAATTCAATATTACCAGGTATTTTGACAAAAGTCACGTGCAGCAATATTCGTCACTTGTAGAGCGGTATCGTCTATAATAATCGGAACCTAAAAGTATCAGCGTTATCGCATTCTGCCACGTATTGGGATGTCGAACTTGCCATTGTCAGGTGTGGTGGTACAATCTGTATAACGCCTGCATCCACATGCATCATGCCGTCCTATCCTTCATAGACTGGCAATGAGACAAAACGGACCCGAGTCATAGTTTCCCTGTTCCAAAAATCCAAACTGTACTCTCAAAGAAGCCACGGATTTGTGACAAGAGCAGTAGTAGTTCTGCCAGGAAGAGTGTGAGTGAAAAGTGCACGGTTGCTCACCAAGTTATTTCAGACTTCCATGTAAATAACTGGAACGGATGTGTCATTTTACCAAACATATTTTTCGGTTCAGACCATCTGGAGAGTTTACCACTCGCTATATATACGATACAGAAAATTCCGGGTATATTCGTGGAAAGATGAATATAATCATGGTTATAATTACGTTACATCGACAAAAAAGAGTTTTGTGGTTTGATGATAGCACACAATGACCATTCTTGTAACAGGGACGTTTTGCAACCATATTTACGGGCCTATCGTGGAAACTGCGCACCTAGACATTGGAGCGGACATCTCTCTAGAACTCACTGAAAGACCAGGAACGTCAGGTCCACGTGCGCACGACACGCCTAGGTTCAGGTGCCGTGGGGTGCTCCAGGCAAGTGTGACGGAGTTTCTTCCGTGCAGCAGCTGGCACCAAGACCTCAGAAGAAGGATACAAGTTATCCGTAGTCTGCAGGCACACCGATGCCTGATCTGTGGCCAGGAACGTACATGTTGGTGTTTACCGTTATGGTTATTAACATTAGATTTTGAAATTTTCCTTCAGATTTATTGGTCCCTCTACTGCAACTTATTTTAGAAAGACACGGGATATTGGCTTTCATAAACGGAGAGAGAGACCTGATGCAGAATATTCAGCACTGTAACACACTCAGATCTGATGGTGGAAAGTTAATTCCCATGCCTCCTGATGTACTAACCTTGGGGAAAAAAAAAATTCGGTATCTTTTTTCAAATTCCCAGTTTCACTAACTTCATGTTTCGTGAAAACACAAATCAGTAGCTATTGGTCCGTAGAGATGACAAAGCAACATTACAAAAAACAAAAAAACAAAAAACTCGAAACTGGTGATGTTTTCTTCATACTGTGACAATGTAATGAACACCTTTAAGATGTTTGTCTTGAACGCAGAAGAGACTAGACGATATGGGCCAGTGAAATAGGCCCAGTCACCCCCCCCCCACTCCCCCCCCCCCCCAACCCCTTTAGAAAAGCAATCAATGAAAGGGATTTTTAATGACTATCAGAATGAACGGACGCAACAGTGAATATCTTATCTCTTTTTACTGTCACGTCTAGACCCAAGAGAAAATTTTAAGAGTCGTTTCAAAGTCTCAGGGAAATATCTGGCCACTGTACGTTTTCGTTTCACCTGGAACAGCCAGTGGCCTGGATAGGGACAGGCTGCAGACCCCCCGCCGGCCGGTGCGGATCAACCAGTCGCACTTCCCCGCAAATAAACAGTTTCTATAAGGAGAGGTTAAGCTGGCGATCAATGGTCAATAAACAAACATTTTCACTTTGAGAGAGACAGTAAGTGCGGCATGGGTTTGAGCATTCATATCCTAGAGGACCCTCGGTACACGTGGCGGTAGTTTGCCTCAAAGCTTTTCTCAACAATTTTGTTACTAACGTTTAGGCATCGTTGGAACTGCCGGTTTCATGCAGTTTTAACAAACAATCAGTGAAAGGCCATCAGTTTATACAGCTGTTTCCAGACTGAGGGAAGAGATGGAGAGGAACCTCTGTTTATTTGCTTTGAGGCTTCCAGAGAGTGCAGTTTGTAACAAGCACACCCTGGTTTGCTTCTGAGTTACTGACAAATCAAAGCACCTACATCTGCAAGGTTATATGCAGTATTATGGGTGAACATGAAAGTCCTTGACATCCCCCGAACTTTTTAGAGCTTGGAATTCCTGGTTTTTTTCTTTGGAAAATATTGGACTAATTAATCATTTGAATAGCTTGTGTGATTTGTCCATCATTGATCAAGGAAGGTTATGGGATACAGAAGCTGTGATTGTTTTAACCCTTTAACAGTTTTATGTGATCTTAATGTGTTTCAGCATTCGGTGAGCTGATGCTTACAGTTACCTGTGCCCATTTTCTGTCAGAGGAAATTATGATTTTGAATCATCAAGTGGCCAGATGTGACATTTTTAGTAATGATATTAAGGTATTGTTTACAACATTATTACATGTATTTCTTTTCCCATATTTAATGGTCATCTTCTGTTTTATTTGTTAATAGGATCCAGCAGATTCAGCTGTTGGGGCGAGATATGCGAGGTGCTGAGCATGACAAACTGTGGAATCAGCTGGAAGCAGAGATACACCTTCACCGTCACAAAACAGTTATCCGTGCCTGCCGGGGTCGCAACTTCCGCAAGAAAAAGCTGCCTGTTCCTCCAGGTCATGTAGGTGTCCTAATCAATATCTAGTCTAGCATGAAACTTATATCAGAGGCTTCTCAGGTTCTAAGCCTTTAACTCCATATCAAGGCATTGGAATACTATCTGACAACATGTTATTGACCAGTCCAAATTTGATAGTAATGGTTAAAATCATTTCCCCCAATGGTTTAAAAAATTAATTACCTTAAGTACAGTGGAACTCTGATATTAAGAAATCGAGGGGACCAGAATTTTTATTTCTTAATATCAGAATTTCCTAATACCCAACAGAGACTATAAAACAATGGGGGCAGCCTATACATTGACTTGTCATTATTAGTCTAATAATTATTTCCCCCAGATAAGTATTCTCTTACAAAACCTGCGCAGGCATTTTGCACAGAAAAATGTTTAACATTTTTTTTTTTTTAAATGTATTATTGAAACTGCCAGGCTACTGAATTATACATTTTTACTCTGAAAACTAGAGTAGTGTGCTGCAGTCAATACATAGGCTAAGCATCAAACCCAGTTTAATTGATGGCCACTTTAAGGCCATTGTCTGCACATATTAGATTTATGATATCACAAAACATTCCTTAACACGGTAAAGATTACTCCCTGTCTCCCCCCACCCGGCATGCACTGCGCAAACCGCTTTACTTTCACCTGAGTGGACAAAGAAACGCAGTCCCTACCCCAGGTTGTTTTACCTGGACCTAACCTATTGTGTTAGTATCATGCAAATGTTGTCTCACTATTAACCATTAGTGTGTGATCATTTGGAGTGGATGAACAAACAAAAAGTTAGTCGGGCGATCAGTTTAACCATCTTTGGCATGCCACCACGTGGTTTTACTCGTCACTTCTGGGAAAATTATTTCTTTATAAGAGAGATCAGGAGGATTGGCATTTCACAAATTCCAAGATTTTATTACAAGAAAGAATAAAGAAATAAAACGGGACTGCGCATATTCTTTTGTTTATTACTGAAAATTCACAACATCTGATTTTGTAATGTCAGTGTTCCACTCTAACATATTAACAAAATTAGCTGCCATTTCCATAGTATATTTGGGGGGATATCCATTCTGAACTGTAATGATGCAGTTGGTCTTGACCTGTAATATGCCATTTTTCACAAAATTTATAGCGTGCTGTTAGTGAAATATTCTGAAACCCATTTCTTTAACCATTGTTGATTATGTCCTGAAAGTGTTTTCTACTCAGACTTCCTACATCGAAATTTAATGTAGCACATCATAGAAACCAATCCTGATCTAGTTTATAGACTTAAATTCAAGCCAGCATATTAATTAACATGTATACAGATGTAAGAAATTAACATGTATACAGATGTAAGATCAGCAACATGTACATTCATGACAACTCATGCCAGTATCCAACCTATAATTCATAAATTTAGTCCAGCATATCAAGCTTACATGAAGTTAAAAGCATTATTTATTTTTGTCATTGTTGTTGCTATTGTTGTAGTGTGGCTTAACATGACAGCATTGTCTCAAATGTATCATTATTCTGACCTGGCAGAATTTCCAAGAGTTAAAAAAGAAGCACGGCCTAGGAGATACAAGAATTGTCACGGTGCACAAGGAGCCAGAGGAAGGCCTGGGCATGTCCATCACTGTGAGTAATGTCAACTGAATCTTCTAGTATATACATATATGTTACTCACACTTCTCTTAGTAGTCTTAGTCTTTGTAAGTTCATGACATGTATATATCTATTGGGCATGACAGTTTTTCTTCTCTTTTTTTTTTTTTTTTTAACACTTCTTATGTTCAACGAGCATTATTATATAGATAAACAATCCATATAGCTGATAAGTATGACTTTGGCAAATTTACAGAGGCATTATTCTCACACTGTGGTATACTAGAAATGGATTGATTGTAGCTTAAGCCTCTGATTTTTGCCACAAGATGGAAGAACATTCAGAGCAGTCTCACTGTTCTTTGCAGAAGAGAAAGAGCCAGTTCAATTCAGCTTCTCAGATCTGTCCTCTACAATGATTTTCTGAGTCATTTTTCTTTCTTTTGCCTTTCCACAGAGACTAGAGATTGTGGATTCCACTACTCTCATTACATTGTCTTTGTTGTCAGAGCTAAAATTGATTATGATGCTGTATCATCATGTGCTCAATGGCTGCCCGGTCATTTTGGTCAACAGTAACAGCAACAACAATTAAAGAAAAAAGGCAGTGCAAACTTAAACATATATGGATATCTATCTTGTGTTATCTACGATTCTAAGTTAAACAAAAAAAAAATCATCTTCAGTATCATGTTGATCGGTGTTTAGTGACAACAAATAGATTTTTTTTTTAATACCGATGTTTTATTTCCAGGGAGGTAAAGAGCATGGAGTGCCCATCCTGATCTCAGAAATCCATGAAGGTCAGCCAGCAGAGAGATGTGGTCAGCTATATGTAGGTGATGCCATCTTGTCTGTCAACGATATTGACTTGAGAAATGCCAAACATGCAGAGGCTGTACGAGTCCTCTCCCAACAGGTGAGAGTTCACATATAATTGAGAACAGAAATAAATGAGCTTTGGAAAGATATCAGTCACACATGCTGATAAATTTGTTGCTTGCCCTAAAAAATGGACAGATTGCCCAAAGAGCAGGTCGAAATACTTACATATAAGACAGTTATAAAGTTTTCATTCTGTATTTCCTGTAGACCTAATAGAATCATTTTTTAACATGACCAAATGTCATGAAGAAAACCTGGGCACTTCAGCAGTTTGTAGTGACACCTTTAGGGTAAAAGATGGAGACATAACTTTCACTTTCTCACTTGGCACAATAGCAACATTTAAAACAATGCAAGCACAACCCTTCACTGCAAGCAGTGTGCAGAGATAGATCTGAGGTTAGGTGGGTCCTTTCACTGATGTCAATCATCTTTTCAGTGAGAGAAGGGCATTAAATTTTCCATTTTCTAAGAATGGCACAGCCTATCTTGAAGTCAGGTCTATCATCAGACATGATCTTTGCCAACCATTGTTTCTTTGTCAGGTTCAATGTTTATCAAACAGTGCTAGAGGAAAAACCCCAGTATGTCCTCTCATGACTTGGACAGAGAAGGGGACAGAGCAAGCATTATATAAATACAGCAATTGAGTATGTGCATGCAATATATTAAGACGGGTGATGTTCCAAAGGTCCAAAATGGACCCCAAAAAATCGCCATTTATTAAATGTTATATATTTCTGGTGAATTTAATGGTTTTGTTCAGTGCAGCATCTGTTGAGCACAGTTTGTGAGCTCAGTTCTTTGTTGTCCTATCTCCGTTTGGGCGATTTGGAGATCGGTATGTCATGTGATTCAGAGATAGTCAATCCACCATACACTGTAGTCATTTCACTGATCACCTGCCCAAACAGGTATATTTTGAAAATCATTTTGTCCTGTCTCCTATGTACAAAAACAGTTACTAAACACAATTCATCAATTTTCTCAAAATGTGAAAAATGGAGATAGGGCAACACAGAACTGAGTTCACAAGTTGAACTGGTACGGTATACAGGGTCTTGTGTCACAGTCTGTGAAGTTCTGTATCTACAGATGTAAAATGGTGATTTTTCCATGTCAGGCTGAAGTTTCATGTGCTAAAGTCTTAAGTTCCGGGTGTAATATATCATGCTGATTTTTTTCCGTCGCTCGCTATCATCTGTTGTTGTGTCGGTTTCTTTTCTCTAGCAAGGAGATATCAAGCTGGCAGTCATGTTTGTGGCACCAGATGAAGACAGTGACGAGGATAACAATGAATTTGAGGATGAGTACGGCTTCAGGTGAGAAGATGATAACCTGCAATACGTTTTTGTGGAATGGTAGTACTAGTGTTGGCTGACATCACAGAAAGTTTTTCCTCAGTTCTTTTGTTGTGATTTTTTTTTTTAGTCTTTTGTTTTGTTTTGTTTATACAGTATTCCCTTACTGAATTTTGTTATAATTAAATGCCCATTTCCAGCAGACTGATTTTTGGAAATCCAATAAGTTTTCAGTAAGTTCGTGGTGGAAGCTAAAGTTCATTTATAGAAGGGAAAAAATGCGTGTTGAATTTGCTCTCCAGTACTTTGACACATGAAAATTTGGCATCAAGTTTCAGTTGATTAAATCAGCATGTTTGTTTGCTTGTTTATTTTATACATTGAATTAGCAGTTGATAGTTGGTGTCTTGTAGTTCAAGACATTTTTATAAAATATATATGATGTTGATGATTTCAAACCATTTAACCATAGCCTTTTCGGAGCTGCCATTGAAAACTGATACTGCATTACCTTAGTGTAAGGTAAATAACTGCGAATAATCAGTCACATATTTTACAGAAAGTGACATATTTTCTTCATCGGGGAGGGACAAATGCAAAAACCTACAAGGAAAAGATGGGGCAAGTCCCATTTTAACCATTTGAGAAAACATCTTTTTTGCCAGGAAATAATTGGGTTCTCAAGTGAACAACAGGTAAATGTAAGAAGGACAATAATTTCGTATCCTGAGTAAGTTTGATCCATAGCTGATGGAATAGCAAGGTGCTTGAAAGTTCTGAGTGACACATCCACTCACATAAATGCATGCCCTCCAGCTTGCACTCACAAACACACACATACACACACACATGAACATAGAACTAGATTACATGACATATGACTTGCGACCAGAGCAAATGAGTCAGAAGTCACGCCAGGCAACGAAGATAAACGGCTATTTTTTATCGTTTTTAACTACTTTCTTACTATAATACTAAAATTTTGCTTTCACAAAACGCCAATTTAACCTTTTTTTTTTAATCTAAAAAAAAAAAAATTAATATTTTGGTATCATAGTCGGAAAATAGTGAAAAACGATAACAAAAATGGCTGTGACTTGAACTCGCCCAGCACGACTTGCGACTTATTTGCCCTGGGCACAAGACATATTAATTATCATCATACTGATCTATGACAGACAGCTGGTGGCTAACACTGTACTGAGTCATAGTGTGTCAGAATGTCACCAGGTGCTAAATGAGCTAATTTATGTCCTCCATGGCCTGTTTGTGTTTGACTGAGAGAGAGGAGGGAACAGATGTCACCAAGTACACTAGCTGTATTCTGTGTCAAAACATGCTAATATTAGTAATATGTCATCCTCTGATGTTTATCTATGATGTAGATCTCAGAAATGAATTTCTGAAATAAACCATTTGTTTTCACATGAATTCACATCTGAAATAAAATTGATGGTTTTCACAGAAGCTCATATATCTCTGTTTTAGTTTATCTGAATTTGTATAGGATCTGGGAAAACCCAGTTTGAATGATGAAAATCTTGCATGGTAAAAATTTGTAAGGCACAGCTGAACATACATGATAATTGGCTCATCAGGGATGTCAAATTTCCTACTTTAGTAGGATTTCCTACTTTTTGTATGTCACTAATTTCTCTTTTGACCCCAAATCTGGTATTGTTTACCAAATACATACTTCAGTTCTACGTGCTGCTAAAGAGTATGCCAGGAACTTTTCCTACTTTTTCATAGAGACAAACTGACATCCCTGGCTCATATATCCATACATTTTGAGACTTATTTTTCAGTCCACTGCAGATAATTCCAGTTTTATAGAAAAATTTGCGTAATGCTGAGAAATATCCAATGCACATTTGAAAAAAACAAAAAAACACTCAAAGTTTTATTTTCATTTGACAGTGGTTCACCATCCACACATAATGGGCGTCATCAGTAACATCATGCTATATAGGCCGGTGGTAAAGCTATTCCCAGCACCTATATTTTCCTGTCATATAAGACCACATAGAATATATCACTTTATAAAGTTTGTTAGGTGAGAATTTGGAAGTACATTTGTATTTTCTTTTTCTGTATATATTGATGTTGCTGACTTGATGAGAACCTGACATCCTTGATAATGATTTTAAGTTTTTCGCACACACACAGATTTCTATATTCAACAAAGATGTGATGGGTTTGACAGCAGCCTAGAATATTCCATTGCACTTTGCTCGTGAACATAGAAGTTTCTTATATTTCTTGAGGACATGTTTGACACCAATACGTGAACTTGGATTGTACATTATGTTTCGTGTCCTGGCTTCTTCACCAGTGTAAAATTTTACAGTATATTTTATTTTCCTGCATGGATATTTCATGCTGAACAAGATTTAGATTATTTGACTTGGATTTACCTGTGTGTTCGTACAGGTATCGCATATTTGACGAAGATGTGATGGGATCGACTTCAGCCGAGTCCTGCACTAATGATTTGGGTCCACATCTCAATGGTCCAACTTCCCCGACAGCCAGCAATGCTAGCAGAAACTCCATTCCCGGAGACATTCCAGACAGGTGAGACTCAGACACAAACATTTGAACAGTGATAATTTCGGCCATACTCTGAAATGTGTCGATAGTGCTTGTAAGTTAATTGTGTGTACATTGTGGTCTCATTGATAAAAAAAGAAAAGACTAAAATATGTGTGATGGTATTGTATATGGGAGTATATGTTAACATAGACCAATAGAAAAAAAAATAGCAACAAAAGCTGCAGCTATATGCTGCAATTTCTGCATCATGTCTCCCTTTTTTAAACTTGAAATAAGTAGAGGGAACTTTAAAGTGGCCCTGACTATTTTCACACCTTGATGTAGGCAATATATATAAGAGAGAGCATTTATATAGCGCTTATCTTGGTACAATGTATAACCTCTAAACGCTTTACAATCTTGAGAGAGTTTATGTTTCTTTTGAGCAGCATTTTGTCCGTGTAAAAGAAATGAAGAGAAAAATCCTCTTGTCAA
>JBCAUA010079985.1:0-10785 GCA_038406235.1 Peronia verruculata | reverse complement strand
CACACACACACACACACACACACACACACACACACACACACACACACACACACACACACACACACACACATACGTACGCACGCACACATACACACAGAGTTTGTTTTAGATATTAAAAAAGTATTGACAGGGCTCAGGTTAGTATTGCCTGCTCTCTTTTACTCACACTTGTACTTGCATAAATTTATCATTTTTATTCTGCCTTCTTACGGATCATGCATTTCCATGCCTAATCTCTACTTAAAACGATATGAGAATCCTCTTGACAAATATACAATATTTTCGGACATCCGTCTCTCAAAGCATAAGGATAAAGCCTTGATAACGTTTTCTGTACCTTCTGCTATATCTTCTTCCCACACCTATCCCGAGCAAGAGAAGCACATTCACACTGTCTCTCTCTCTCTCTCTCTCTCACACACACACACACGCACACACACACACACACACACATGCACACACAAATGCACACACACACAGAGCCATTCCACTCCTCCCCCGTCCCCCCAACTCTCTCCACTCCTTCTTTACTCATCTTCTCCATGAAACGATACCTGCCCCTCCCCCTCCTCCTCATCTCTTTCCCAGCCTCCGACACAGCACTGACCCTCTCATCCTTTCATTCTTCACACTATCTAATTATTTTTTTTTTACCTCCACACCCCCCCTTCCTTTTCTTGCTCTCTATCTCTCCCCTTATTCCTCTTCTCTCTTTCTCCATATCCTTGTTCAGAGTACCTGGCGGCAATAGCCCGATGTTCGATTAACAATAACGAAAGTCTGTTTAATGATCCCTTGTTTTCATTACCAGATCCAGCAACTCGCCAAGGCTACTCTATTTTTCAGCCCTGTTCCTACGGCGATGGTGGTTCTCGAGTTCTTGGAATCAGCAGCCGGGTTGGCAATATCTGTAAATGGAAACTTCTAAAAAGGTTACCTTATGTTTACGGCTTTCAGCATCTTAGGGATGGTTATTCCTAAGGCATTCTCACATACGATACCTTGAAAACGCTATTTAGAGATGATCACAATTTAGCTTCCTGATCTTTTTTTTTTTTTTAAACACACATTAATGATGTATAAGATGTTAGCTTTTTTTTTTTTTTTAAAGAGAGAGAATGTCTAATCACCATGTAACAATCAAAGAATATTTCAAGGCGTCCGCTGTCTGATACTCGCAAAATGGCATGCTCGTGTATTAGAGGTGAGACGATGGGTCGTAAGAGATTAAATATCATATGCTAATTACGTGCATGCCAAAAGCAGAACACATACAACGGAAATTCCTTTCCAAAAAAGCAGTCATTATGTCACACTAAACGTCAACTGCCAAGAAAACGGTCCCCAGACAATGCATCTCTTCATAAAGCACCAGCTATCATCTTCCATCCCATGTCTCTACCAATAAAGATAATTTATCTTCCATCCGATGTCTCTACCAATAAAGATAAATTATCTTCCACCCTATGTCTTCATCTACAAAAATAATTTATCTTCCACCCCATGTCTCTACCAATAAAGATACTTTTTATCTTCCACTCTATGTCTTCATCTACAAAAATAATTTATCTTACACCCCATGTCTCTACCAATAAAAATAATTATTGCCAGTCCACGTTATGTTTCTATCAATAATGATAATTCCTAAGATAATAATTGTTTTATAAAAGATGGGCCACTTAAAAAAAAAAAAAAAAGCTATCAAAAGCTGCACGACATAAACCGGTTTTTCAAAACATAAAGCGTATGCTGAAAAATATTTTTAGGAAGAGAGTTTATATCATTAGCAACGACATGTTCTCAGCTATTACATCTGCAGATCAAAGGGAATGCTCAGGCTGGGACTCATATCTTCAGAAATGAACATGCCCCGAGGAAGAACTAGTTCCATTGTTCCATTGTACTACGAGCCAAAATATTTTTAATAAGAGGTGGACTAGCTGGCTGAAGAAGGGACAAGAGAGGGAGGCAGAAATATTAATGACAAACAGAAAGTTAAATCAAGTGTAACTATGCTCTGAGCAATCTCAGCTGTGATGTTTTAAACAATAACAGCCTACATGATTCTTTGCAAGGGCTGAAACATCGTCTGTCTATGACAGGAACCATTATTAACGTCTTAGTTAAGGAACAGTTGTCTTGTTTGTTACGTTGATCTGCAGCCTGACTTGAAACAAGTTGGTTGTGAATTCTTCTATGCCGCCTCGATGGTTTCTCATATTCGGGACAGGCGAAGTCGAAGATGGAAACTGGATCATTTTTGTTATAGGAGAAGTATTTTCAAGAGTTATTAAAATTTATTATTACAGCTGAAAGATTTATGCCGTCGTATGTGATTGTCTGGAATTGCCTTGTAAACATACTGGAGTAATTTCTCATATTACACTATTCATTTCTGAGGTATTTTCTCATGTTACACTCCCTATTTTGCCATTGGTTCGACCACAATCAATGCGACAATGAAGCGTTGGCGAGTTTTTGATCTATATGGAGGAAGAAAGGTAAGCAAATATTCACAGTCTAAACAGTCAAACATGTTTAAAACAACTGCTCTGTGATTTTGCACAGGGATTTCCCATAAAATTTTGCAATGTGTCACAGTTGCTAAACACTCCTAGTTCATGGATGAATGTAAATCAGATTAAAAAAAAAAAAAAAAATGACTGAAACGATGTGCCGTCAGAGCCGAGATAGACTTTTTCAATTTGAAGGAAAAAAAAATATAGAAAAAGAATAGAATAAATTTTGAACACACACGCTACGTTCTATATACGTCTTTCAACCTCCTGATGGAGGTTATCTCGACGGTTCTTTGTTTTAAAAAAATCCTGTTTAAAATAATAATAATGAAAATCCTGTCTTAAAAACTCCTATCTTTACTTTTGAGAAAAAAAAAAGAGAAAAAAAAAAAAAAACCATTTTTTTTTGTCCACACAGAATCTTGATGACATGCGACACTGATGTATAACACGCTGGCCCAGTTCTCTCTGTAACTGATTGAATATGTGAGCACATAAAGACATTCCGTTCACTTGCTCAAGTTGTTGTAGAGTATGTTCCCCAGCAGGTGGCACACGACCATAACATTATCTGCTGCTCACTTCTCTTAATCGTCCACATAAAGGTTTTGTAGAATAATGGTTTCCATCACCAGTTTCTTGTTAACGAGTCTTTCTGCATCTCGGGACTCTGAAACAAGACGAGATAAAAATTGTCAGGTGACTAAAATATAGTCATTGGGAGTTTCATCTGAATGATCAAAAGCAGCAACAACTGCAACAGCAACAAGAATGAAACAAAACAAAACGACAACAACAGACGAGGATGATGATAAATCTTTTAATAGCCCGTCTCGACATTTCCGGTTAGGTTTCAATTCATTATAACGTCACTGTTATCTCAAATGCAGTCTACCTATAGGCCTACTGTCATTTTTCTGCTTGCTCTAAACTCCTTTGAGAAAAAATTAAAAAAAATAAAAAAAATGGCTTTTCTAAAATGCCATCTAGAAATCCGGCTAGCTAAACATTAATGGAACTAAAAGGCGACAACGAGTTCTCGCCAGTGAATAGAAGCAGTTTTGTCTTAAACAATAAATGAATGACACACTGGAAATCCATGTCTGTTGTCTTTTTACGGACTAGTGCATTCGCGTGGACCCCTGGATCGATAAAGGAATGAAAAATGGATCTATTCCTTCATACGGGTCATGGGGATTGAAATTTTACATTATTTTTTGGATCCGGAGAGATATCCGCCTGGGCCGTTTATTGAATTTCAATAAAGAAAAAAAATTCTATTTGTTGACAGGGGAACTAAATACAGGTAGATCGAATAAAATGATTGTTGACTACGTTTGTGACTAAATGAGTAGTCTAAGTATGTGAATGAATTAAAGAATACAATGGAAAACAATGAGAGAAAGGACAAGCTATAAGAAATAATTGACACGTGCATCAATTCAGCTATTCAAAGGTGTTAAGGATGAGTTAATGTTTGAACGAGCGAATGAATGAGTCACTAAGTAAGTGAGTGGGTGGTGAGTGAGTGAGTGAGTGAGTGAGTGGGTGGGTGGGTGGGTAAGTGAGTGAGTGAGTGAGTGTATGAATGAGTGAGATAGAGAGTGACTGGGTGAGTAAGAGCAGAGGTAATTGAAAGATGGAATCGGTGACTGTGTGAGTGGAAAAAAAGAGATATCTGAAAAAAAAAATGAACGAATGAATGAATGACTGAATGGGGCAATCAATAAATGAATAGATACATGGAGAAATCATATAAACAAGGTTCAAAGTGTACATCGACTAAAGAAAATGACATCAAGGGTATAGGATCCGATCACTGGTTGGAAGATTTCCAGAGGTCACGCATTATCTTAAGAAGTCGTAGAGAGAAGGCTACGACCTGATACACTAGCCATTATGAGCCCAAGAGTGTCATAAGAAGTGTCTACTGAACTGGAGACAAAGGCATAAACACACTTAAAATGCCGGCTTCCCTTTGTCTGGGCAGAGTTCTCGGTACTCAGGAAAAGACTGAAAATTCGACACTGAATGCTCAAATCGATACAATGGCCAGCTAACGCTCCCTGGAGGAGACAAAATAAAACATCCATGCATTGGAAACCATCACTCGATTCAGTCCTCGGAGAGCACATTGTGTTATGAGTATAAAAGTACTTACTTTCAAACTTCGTTGCAGAATTAACACTTATGGACTAAGAAAGACCTTGATAGATATTATTCAGTGCGGATTATAGAAGGGTGAAGAAAAGGGCTGATTCCTTCACGAGACTGCGTCTAATCTGGGCGAACATTGTAACAAAATCCCTAGGACAAAATGCAAAAGTAAGTTGTGTCACTGAATACAGTGGAAAGGAAAAGTAAAAACATGTTTAAAGGTAAATTCTCAAGAGAGTAAGAGAGAGAGAGAGAGAGAGAGAGAGAGAGAGAGAAAGAGAGAGAGAGAGTGGGGTGGAAAAGGGGGAGGGCGAGAGAAAACAGAGAGGGAGGGAAGGCTAAAGAATTTTTAAAAAGAATCCGTTTCAAGACGGCATGAGAGAGGAAAGACAGAGAGAGGGAGAGAGAGAGAGAGAGAGAGGGAGGGAGAGAGAGAGAAGGGAGGGGAGGGGAGAAATAGAATTATAGAAGGGAAAGAAAGGAAGACACTAGGTTTTAAAGATTGTAAGAAAAAAGAAAGTGAGACAAGGAGAGGAAGAAAGTGAAAGAAGAAAAAAAAAAGAGAGAGAAAATTTTCTTTCCATGACCGCAGGTGTCATTTAAGACGGTAATGGAAGATGGGAGGAAGTGTCTGGACAACAACAACTGCTCCCGCTACAAACTACAACAACAGCAGCCCAACACCACCACATCAACAGAAATATGAACCCAGCATTACCAGCGTCCAGTGAGTGGGATGACTAGCCTACTGTATACAACTACCAAATTCGTCCATATTGTGTTGTTCACAAACAATGGCTTTCTACTTATATGAAAAAGTAATATTTACTTGTTATAACTCATTGTTCACCGCTGGTTTAGGATTAAAAAATTACTGCCCTCATACCTGGGGTGAGAAATTAAAAAAAAAAAAAGTGGAAACTGGTTAGTAGGTGGTGGAATTAATTAGAAGAATAAGTAACCAAAACAAAATATCCTATTATCTGCAGCAGGTCTGATCCAGTCCAAAATGGTAACAACTCAGTCAGTACTACAGTAACAGCAGAAACCAGAAATAAATAATAATAATTTTAAAAAAAAAAACGTAACTATAAACGAAAAAGTGAAAGCAAAAACACCGAGGTAAAGTTGATTATGGCATCTGTTGCGTTGACATTGGCACAGTCGTTATTTGTAGACATTTTACAGATGATGATTACGACATAATTTGCACATACAGACAGTTATAAACATTAATCATATTAGACATATTTCAGATTATAAAATAAAAAAAGACTGTCCAATGGGCAACTAACCAAACAGTTAAAAAAAAAAAAAGCAAACAACACATATAAATAACTTCATCTTGATGTTGAAATGAAAGCCGAAATGAAGGTCAAATTTTCGAGCCAGCTGACTCTTCTTCAGGGCAACAAAGTACACATATAAAAATTTAAAGAGGGTATTAAATTGTTGCGTACGGCAGAAAATACCTATCAAATGACTTGCTTATTGTGTATGAGAGGGTTTTCCATGTCTAAAAAGAACTGAAATAGTGTATTTTTAGAGTTAGAATCTTATGATATGTAAAGGGCAAATATGTAAGCTTTTTCAGTTTCCAGTCTTCTTTATTCCTTTGCTTTGTATGGTTTTTAAATGCTTTGGATATATTTCAGATGGTGATCATACAGTAATAGTACGTACATACAGACATTTGTTAACGGTAATCACATTAGACATATTTCAAATGATGATTAGACATAATATTAAGTACATAGAGACACTGGAGGATTGTTTCGCAGATTACCTGCCATTTCTAAAAGAGGGATGTATGTAAGGGAAGATCATTTTGACCAGACTTTTACTTCCCTGTGCCAGATATAAGAGGTGTGGAACAAGCAGTTTACAGAGGAAAAAATCCTTTTACTGTTTGTACTCGAAAGACTGATCGCCAACAAAAAATTGATAAAATTATAACAATAAAAAGAAAACATTCAGTTTATATCATACTTTTTTTTGTTTTGAATTTTTCATGGCGTATGTCTCAAGCAAAGGGCGCAAAGGTGATTTTTTCCCTCTTTACACTACTTGTTCAATCCCTCTTTTGTCTGGTAATAGGACTGGGCACAACGATCGCCCTTAATATATACTGGTCATTATTTTGTAAACATTTGCGAAGGCGAGTATGATACACAATTATGCATGTATTATGCACAAACAGGCAATTGCACACATTGATCATATCTATAGACATTTGTTGTACTGATCACTATGTATTATGTACATGTCGATAATAAATTGCAAACACTGATCATATTTGTAAATATGTGCTGAGACTGATCACTATTTTATGTGCATATAGACACATTACATAGACATTTGCAAAAGCTGACCAGCAAAATATAATAATAATAATATAACAAATGGGAAAAGAACAACTACAGCTAGGGAAAACTCATCATGGTAAGTGCCAGGCTCATGTACATACGTATTAGCTGTAAATAGTTATGGTCAGTCTCTTCTATTGTCAATCTCGACAAACAACACGACATGACAGGATGACTTCAACATGTCACCGAATAACAGTGCAATAACACTCTTGCCGCAGTCAATTTCTTTTATAGGACGGTTAAAGTCAAACATACTGTGCCATGCGTGTAAACCGTACATTTTTGATAAAAATTAAAAATTCTTAAAAAAAAAAAAAAATAAATAAAAATAAAAATTCCAAAGTCCATCTCCTCTAAAAGCAACAAAATAATTTTTTTTTTATTCGCTTCTCATAAAGCCCAGCTTTCGCTCTGGCAAAATGACTTTTTCTTGAAATTTTCTTGAAAACACTAAAAAGGATTTCATTGTGTTATATGTTCATGACCAAAAAGGTATTTTAAGCAACATCACATGACTTAGGGAACATCGCTCACATGTGGCTTTGTTTACTTGCTCTGCGCATGGCAGACAAATCTGGACGAATGATGAACTCTCTGACCTGTCACATCATATAAACAAAGCCACATGTGAGCGATGTTCCCTAGGTCATGTGATTTTGCTTTAAATACCTAATTGTGGCACATATATCCTTGAAAAATATAAATACATAGTCCTGAGGACAAGCCCGCCTCTGACAGTGGGCTGAATGTGAAAGAGAATTTGGAAGATACGAACACCTTGTACATGTATAACATTAACAACATTTAGCGCATGTAATATAAAATGAAAATGAAAAACATAAATGCACGCGCTGTTTGTTTGTTTGTTTTTCTACAACACGATGGAATAGTTCGGGCACATAGACTGATTAGCAGTGTGGGTGCACGAGGTTGGTGATGGTGACGCCCCTGATTCTGAGAACCAACGCCTGATGATGGAGGTGGGCCCTGCTCCCGTACAGGTTGTTGTTGTTGGCCAACTCAGAGCGGCTTATGCACGTTGGTGAGCGGGATATCTACCATCTGTTCAAGGAGAAGAGGTGGTGGAGGGCGGATGATGGTGGTGGGGGAGGAGGCTGTGGTGGAGGAGGAAGGAGGGGAAGGAAGAGAGATCTAGGGCACGATAGGTATTACCGCACTGCATTTACTGGTGACATTATAATAGGGCCCAGTAATTGTCGTGCTGTGGTGAGGTCAGCCAGAGAAGAGATGGGTCCCTTAATGCTGACGAGAGGTATGCGAGGAAGTGACAAGGTCCTGCATACCACAGTGACTTCATACAACACTAGTTATGGAATTACTTGTACACAGGTTCTTGGAAAGCATAGAAAATTGAAAGTTTTTGCAGAGGAACTGGTTATAGAATCGGGCTCAACATGGTCCTGGTCCGAAGTAGTGACGTAGAATTCAAGTAGATCTGAGCAAGGCTGTGATGGAACCTTTATAAGACCGTCCGTTCAGAATGATGTAAGTTTTATAGCATTACATATAATGTCTGTGTTAAAAACAAAACGAGAAATAACTATGGAAAGTCAGTTTATGAATCGCATTTTCAAAGTGTCAAGAAACAATGTTGCCACCCACATCTTTGTTTTCGTCAGTAACGCGCCGTCTCCACTTTGATCGTTTCCGCTTTTAAAAGCAATTCCAGTCAGCGACTTGGATAGTCGGAACATACACATTTTGGCCAGGAGACGGAAAGCCATGAAAAACAGATAATTATGATAAGGATAGTCTGGTAACTGCTTAGCATCCGGAGGAAATTTTAAGTTTATTTTTTCATCCTTATCTTTTCTTTCTTTCTTTCTTTCTTTCTTTCTTTCTTTCTTTCTTTCTTTCTTTCTTTCTTTCTTTTTTTCTTTCTTTCTTTCTTTCTTTCTTTTTTTCTTTCTTTCTTTCTTTTTTCAATTTCTGCTCCACTGCCTTTTAAATCTCCTCTTCAGTTTGATGATTTTCGTGAAATTTTGATTTTAGCGTTTGTCAGGTTGGGGTTGATCTATGTGGTTATTTGTTATAAGTGAAAGAATTTCCCTATGATGGCAAAGCTACCTAATCTTATTTAGTTTTATCTCACAATCTTATTCTTACCTTTTCTTCTGTTACTTGGAACGATATGAAGACACCATGCCAAACTGGTAAGAAAAACATCATAACATACATGTATATCTTTTGCATCTTATGAAATTTAAATGTCATGTCCTATGACATCCACGGAGATGGGAGAGGGTTAGATTCTCAACCACAGGATCTAAAGCCAGATCTGTCTACGACAGGAAAAGACAACCGGGAAAGGTAGACAGGAAAAGATCAGCATTACTTGAACCCTCTCGGGTCTATCAGCTTTCCGGCCGCCGAGTGCGAGTCGGAGATCGTTGACTCCAGTCAGGTCATGATATGGGTCGGATATAATATGCGCACCCTTTTGGTTGTACATGAACAGGAGGCCATTGCATACATCTCATAATATATCCAGTAGATCTGTGTGCAGCTGTCCTTCACTGTGGCTGTATATATATAGCATTATGCGACACCATATTTTGGGACGCAGTGGCTCAATGGGAATGACGTCTGCTCATGGAGAAAACAGGCCGGGATCGACTCGCGGGTTCTGCTTCAGGCGATGACAGGACACGAAGATCGAAAACCTGCTTTTTTTCAGTGACTCATCTGTCCCCTGGCTTCCTGTGGGTAGGGAAGCCTGACGTCTAGCCTTCTCGGATAAGGGCGAATATATTTCGGAGGTCCCGTATGTACGTTACGCACGTTAAAGAACTCTTGGCAGTTCAAAATCAATGGAAGAGTAGGCTGAGTGCCGCTGTCTTGGCAAAATTTCCAAATTCCAAATTTCTACCCACAAAATTTTTCAGCCAAAATTGGCAGCTTCTAAAAACCGAGATAATCCTACTCTTTTAGGATTGAAAGGCTTAAGAAAAAAAAAAACGTGACAGATAATGAGCGATCCATTCTCCCCTGTGTCCGTTTTACCAGCACTCAAAATGTGCTGAATTCAATCTGCAGGTGTGTAACAGAAAACATAAGTCCCGGTATCGCAAATGTTCAGAAAGGAATTTACAAAAAACTTACCAGACCAGAGGTGGAAAGATCCGTATGTCTGATATAAGATGTAGTGTAACCGCCAGGCACGAGCTCTGAGGCGCGCGCTTGACCATCAATGTACCACGTGACTTTGACGTCTTCTTGCCGATCTTCAGGAGGGGGAGTGAACTGACAGAGAAGACGTTGATCAGAATCTGGTCCAGACAAACTGGGACGGAAAGGCAGCTGAGAGGGACCTGATAGATGTTAGATAGACAAAATTGTTAAATTTGTTCTGCGCGTTCTTGTCTCGTATCTTCATAAATACAACGTATGTAATGTATCTTCATATATGTAAAGTAGGTAATGGAAATGTACAAAAACTATGTTAGGAAACGGTGATGGTCCAGAAACAGCGAATTCAAATCCTTACCTGAAGGAACGAAGGTCCACTCTGTTCTATTCTTAGAAAGATCACACACTTGGGTGACATTATCAGGATTTTTGGTACCGTTATTATAGCACACTCTATTAATGTGGCAGGCAGTCATCTGGTATAATAGAAAATACTCGATAAGTATCTCACAGACTGAAATCGAAGTAAAAAGTGGGTGCGTGTGTGTGCCTGTATGGGGGCGGGGGCAGGAGGGGGGGGGGGCAGAACG
>JBCAUA010079974.1:0-10786 GCA_038406235.1 Peronia verruculata | reverse complement strand
GGCAGACAGCAAAGGGCGGCATCAGCACCCACAGACCAGGCGTTGTCTACACCTGCAGCAACTGCAACAAGGCCTGCCGCTCCAGAATTGGACTGCTCAGTCACGGCGGGCGATGCAACTCTACCATGGACTAATCCAAGGCGCATACCCATTGTCTCCCGAGACAGACGGACGCCAACAAGTGCAGGACACAATATTAAGAAGATTAAAAATGACTTGGAGCCGCACATGCGTAAGTGTTAAGTTCCAGGTTTTGTTGGGACTGAAACTGAACACTATCTCGCCAATCACACAGCTATCCGTATCTCACCTGCTGTCTTCACACATCAGATCTAAGTCAGAATACTCTGTTAA
The DNA here is from genome assembly GCA_038406235.1 of Peronia verruculata. NCBI lineage: Eukaryota > Metazoa > Mollusca > Gastropoda > Systellommatophora > Onchidiidae > Peronia > Peronia verruculata. Next base: position 10,432 of record JBCAUA010079974.1, on the reverse strand, counting down.
CGAGCCCGATAACTGCCCTATCCCATTTTACACCGGCACACAGTTCCTGCCCCGCACCAATTAGCCGCAAATTCTCTGTCATTAGCCAATTCTCCACCCCTCCCCCAGTCCCACAACAGACATCAGCAAAGATAGGACAGTCAGCATCAGGAAAGAAGCCAGAAGAGGTCAGTGACTATCCATTATTTTATAGTTATGGTGCCGGGCACAACATCAGGAAGATTTTACATGTCACTGCGTTCTTCTTGTATGTTTGTTAGATTCCAGGACCTCTTTTTCACTTCCAAAACCTCTTTTTCACGTACACCAAACACTCCAATATCAACCCCACACCTCCACACCAGCACCTCATACTCTAGACCTGAGTTAGAACCTAGTGGGCCTGGTAATGGGCCTGACAATGTTATTGTTCTCTCTTGGGTTACACCAGCAAAACATTAGTGTTACTGGCCGGCCCAGTTATCAGCAATTCCCACAGCCGAAGGTGAGTTGTAAAGATCAATGAATATCCATGTCATGCCATGGTGCAGGGCAAAGTCATGAAGATCTCACACGGACTAATGTTGTATGTTTGATTAAGTTAACGTTTTCACATCTACACTCACCCACAGCTCTATATAAAAGATGGCCGGAAATTACCCGGGACATTGAATGACGGCAAAGAAATGAACTTAAGGGACAAATCTTTATTTCTAAAAAAGAATCTACAATCTAACAACAACATGTTATCAGCAATAAACATAGCTTTGTAAATAATGCAAATAAATTGACGGACTTTATCAAATGCTGCCTTTTTTAAAGTCCGTCAGTAGAATTATTTTCAAGTGTTGTGTTTTTAAAAAACGTCAGTACACAAACATTTTGTTAATAACGTCAGTATTCCACAGATGCAAAAATCAGGGTGGTGTAAAACACATAATTATGACGTTAGTGTCGTGGGACTCGGTGTGATAATTACGTGTCATATCTAGTGTGCGCACTACTAGAACCTTTGCCTCTGTACCCAGTTAATGGACCTGATCATTTTTTTTTTTCCACTCCAGATTAAGCGACCAGACAAATTGTTGTCCTGCCCCAGTTAGCGGCCAATTCCCGGCAATCAGCCTGTCTTCCGGAATCACCCACTCTTCTTCTTCAGCACCGGCTCAACTCCACCGGCCAGATTGCGTCAGATTGAGAGCCCAGGCCAGATCGACGGCCAGGAGATGTAGCTTGCAACAGCCCACCTGGGTCTCCGCTCACCAGGGCCGATCACACAGTGCAAATTGAGATAGTTTTTTTGTCGACACAGATTGATCGTTCCTGCTGTGTGGTCTAATACGCCTCCTTCCTTTTGTGTGTGTGTGTGTGTGTGTGTGTGAACGTGCGTGTGTGTGTGTGTGCATGTGTGTGTGTGAAAGTGAGTATATGTGGCATGAGGGAGGAGGGAGGAGGAGGGGGTAGGTAAAGGTAAGGGGCAGGCTGACCTTGGTTTGACCTGCCAAGTATCTGCTCATCATTCTGGCTCCTTCTTTGAGAGCTCACGCAGGGCACGACGGCGGGACTTGACAGGCATGCGATAGCGGACCAGCTCTGCTCAGGCCAGGCTAGGCCAGGCTGGCTGTACAGATTTCTGCTGATTAGAAGAAGGGCCGCGGACCAAAGGTTGCCATGGAGTTTCTCTGTCTGATTTCTTCCTGGACACGTCAGGCTGTGAGAAAAAAAAAAAAAAAATGAACCTGTCATGTAATCACTGAGGTCAGAGAAGACACGGAAGAAACAATAATAGTGATTCTAAGAGACTCGAAAAAAAAAAAAGAAAATCGTGCCAAATCAAAGCAACAGAATGAAAATGAGGAAGAATGAGAAGACATGGAAAAAAAAAAGGCAAAACATGAACAGAAGATGAACAATTTGCTTTGAGAAAAAAATTGGTAAAAATTGTGCCCACGAAGTTTATTTCAAAATTGGTCTTCGCCTTTATCTGCACAGTAATTTCGTGTTTGTTAATATAAAAGTATTAAGTACTGCTAACTGACAGATCTAGTCTTGAAATAGGTCGTATTCGACTATGCAAAAACATGGAAATCCCATCCGGGGTGTTTGTGCCGCTCTGCTAAAAATAGAACACTCACTGATGTTTGTTACCGCTCCACCACGAGATCTGGGAACAACTGACACCGATTCCGTGCATTTTTTATATGTTTTTCTGTGTCAATAACAATGAACAGTTTGGAGTGTTTGTACCCCAGTATTAAAGTTAGACAGGGATTTCCAGCCGTTGGCTTACTCGGAACAAATCTATTCGAAGAGCACGTCAATAATACGGTGATAATGATGATGATGGTGATACTCTGGTGTCTGTTTCTCGATGAGGAAGCAGCTGGGTTGGAAAATTTGGCCACTTCCATCGGTTTTTTTTTTTTTTTTCGTTTGTTTGTTTTCTTAAGCCTTTCAGTCCTAAGAAAGCAGGATTATCTCGGCTTTTTAGAAGTTGCCAATTTTTGCTGAGAAATGTAGGTAGAAATTTGGAATTTGGAAATTTTGCCCGGACAGCGGCATTCAGCCTACTCTTCCATCTATTTCGAACTGCCAAGGGTTCTTTAACGTTAAATACATTAACAAAAATTTAGAGAACATGTCTTTTCTGCTGGCAAACTACAATACCAAGGATCTGTAAAGGTTTTACGGTTTTCCCCACAAATTCTGTGGAAAGATGGCATAAAACTCTCTGAATTGCTGGAAAACATTACATGACTTTTTGACCTTCTGAGACGGGGATAGTCTTGACTGACTTACAGTCTCGAACTTAAGACAGTCAAAAGAAATCTTGGGCCACTCTGAGTTTTCAGTTACCGGTGACATCCATCGGATGTTTGTCACTGCCCAGAGTTTGATAAGAGTTCAGAGTGGCAGAATCATAACAGGATAAAAACACAACGTCTTTCTTTTCACCAATTAACCGACAAACCAAGTTTTTAGTTGTCATAACGTCGGGAGTTCTTGGCATGTTTTGCATAGTGGTGACATTGCTGAATTCTGGCTTGATGACAGGCTTGAGATATAGACTGATGCATAAAAACAGGGCGAAACCTATATTTTCACAATTTTATGATTATGCCCTTTATACATCACAAGGTGACAAATTCTAACTTTAAAAATATACTATTATATTTATTTTTAGAAAACGTTGAAAACCCTCTCCTACACAATAAGCAAGTCATTTGATTGATATTTTCTTCCATACATAGTAATAGCCTAGTTACAGTTTTATAATATGCTTATTTTGTTGCCCTGAGGCGAGGAAGAACCAATTTGGTTGAAAATTTAGCAGAGGATTCTAACACCAATATCAATTTTTTTGCTTATGTTATTTGCTTTTTTTTGAATTGTTTGATTAGTTGCCTGTTGGACAGTCTTTTTATATTTTATAAAATGGTTATGACTAGGATTGTGATGATAGCTATTATTATTATTGTTAATCTATCCTAAGAAAGTAAGATTATCTCGGCTTTAAGTGCGCGCCTAGTTTATGGTGAGAATTTTTGCATATAAAAATTTGGAATCTGGAAATTGACAGCAGTGCCTCCGCCAACGTATCAACCAATTTTTAACTTTTACGGGTTCTGTAACGTTCGTAACATACACATGGAGCCTCCGTTGAGTAACTGAAAAAAAAATCTTTGGCATCCCCTGGTAGGATTCTAACTTCGAACCAGTTTTGTACGTTTTTCACTGAAAGAGTTTGTCTTGGTGAAAAATGAAAAGTGTTTTCAATCTGGTGGGAATTCCTAAAACAAATTGTTCCCCAATATGGAACAACTTTATTAGTCATCATCGCTTCACCACCAGCACCATCAACAGCATCATCATTGCCATCAGCAACGACAAAAAATCAAACACCAATGTCGTAAGAAAGCACTTCTGTTGTCATATTCACTCTAGAGGAAGCCATCTCTTCGCCCTGTAATTACAGCCATCTCTTCAGTTTTTAAAGGTTTCTCGGCGACATGCAGATACAACTTTTTTCAATTAGGCTCCGACATCTGCCGCGCCCGGCTGTCAAACCAGAGGACAATGTGATCTCAGAGACAATGGCGCTCGACAATCGAGCTGACCTCTTGACCCCGTCTAATTCCCTCCAATAAAATCGTGCACGTGCGTTACTCAACTGACCACCTGTGATGGCGGACAATGGTCAGCGCTGAGCAAACTAATCACAGACCTCATGACACAATAGACTCTGCCTGGTCCGAGTAACCATTTCGTCCAATCACGTGACGGGATTCGTCCCGCGCGCGACGGACTGTTCATAATCTGGAGCAATAAAGATGGCGGGCGTGAGTTACCCGTCCCAGCTCATCATGTCTCCTTCTGCTCAAAGGATAATTGATAATTCTGGAGTAATTGAAAATTAAAGCGGCCGCAGACAGTGGTCACGATTCTCTAAGAGATCTCAACATTCAACCGCTGGAAAAACATCGTCCCTCGAGATTTTGAGCGTTCCAATATTTTGACACGTTTTGTGGGCAGGGGTTCGTCCGAAATATGGTGCTCCTCTTGACCAGAGCCAATGCAAGCCTTGCTTAAGGAAGCTAAAGATAGCAACACAGATGCTGAGGAGAACGTTTTCTGGGTCTTGAATCACCTTAGAACAACAAGGAGCAGCCATATAGCAGATCGATGTGTCACCAAGCAGAAAATACGGTCCAGGGGTCATTGATGTCGTTGATTTCAACGGTATCTGCTGTCTGATGCTCTCACAAGATTTCCCGCCTTCAGGTCAGCTAGTAGAATAATGCTCAAGGTGTTTTTAGAGGTCCTAAGAATTGTATTGGCTGCTTGTGACTCCTAAACAATAACGAATAAAAGTCAAGATGTTGCAGGATAAAATACTGAATAAATCGCAATGCCCAGACATATTATACGGCCCATAAATATCAGAAGCAAAGTGACAAAATTGCTCGTAAATGTCCTGATGAACACACTGTACGCTGAAAAACAACAACAACAACAACAACAACAACAACAAAAATAAAAAAACAAACAATAACAAGAACAAACAAAAACATTGCATCAGACAATCTCATATAGGCCTATATCAAATTTAAAGAAAGCTGAAAAAATTTAAAAAAAAAAAAAAACAACTCATTCCCCGTGCAATGGTCTCTATGAAATTAGAGCTTGGATTTAATCTTGGACTTTAGTAGGATAATCAAGCAATGGCTAGTGAAGACAAACTTTGTAAATTAAGAAAGAGCTTAACATGAAAAAAAAAGGAGACGGGGAAGGGGTTTGAAGAGGAGGGGCGGGGGGGGGCTGACTTGGTACCATATGAAGTTCAATTCCTCATATACATTCACATACATTCCCATTCATGAAGTCAGACGACCGGTAGGACAGAAAAATAGACAGACAAAATTAAAAAGTAACAATAACACGGAAAAAGAGATGAGGAGAGGCAAAAAGAGAGACGGAGGGTTGAGAGAAAAAAAAAAGTCTAAGAGAGGAGGAGGGAAAGAATTATATATATATATTTTTTTTTTTAACAAACAAGATACAATAACAAAAAGAAGAAAAGAGAAGAGAGAGAGAGAGAGGAAGAGAATTGGGAACGGAGGAAAAGAGGGTGAGAATAAGATAGACATAAGGACAGTGGGGGACAAGAAAAGATAGGAAAATACAAAGAGCGATAGAGGAGATGAAAGAGAGAGAGAGAGAGAGGGAGAATGACAGACAGACAGAAAAAAAAAAAAAGAGTCACAGAGACTAAAAAGACACGGGATATCGAGTTTTCAGGCGGTGTCGAAGTTTTACCGTCTGAATGAATAAGTTTTCATGACCGCAGCATGACCAGATGCACCTCTTCGCATATTCGGGCCCCCCCCCCCCGGCCAATCCTCCTCCTCCTCTCTCCCTCCCTCCACCCCTCCCGCCCCGCCCCCACATGCACAGTTCAGAACGAGTGGTCTGCCCTTGTCCGTCCCAGGCCAGACAGACTCTCCATGCACAGTACCAGTGGGTCACGGCGCCCTGAGGAAAAAGAAGGGGGGATAACACTTGTACTTTATTGCAGCGGTCGGTGAGATACTGGGCCATAATTACCGACGTTGCCCGATAATCCACGGTTCTGCGATCGAAGAACGAACGAATTCAGTGAATGTTTTCACCTTAATTGTGAAATTTCTTATTTTCAGATATGTAGATTTCATGGTTTCAAGACTCTACTAGTGCATTTTCAACATATTTGTCCAGTGAAATTTGGAGATAGCCAAGACAGAATAAATGACTCCCGGACATGAGATTTCAAATTTCGGCGGTCCCATGCCGAATGAAAGATCGGGTGACGAGTGGATGAATGCTTCGGTGTCTGGACAAAATGTCCTCTCGCCATATTGGGCGGGTACCTAAAGCCGAGACATTCCTATTGTTTTAGGATTGAAAGGCTGCATACATCATCATAATAACAGTAACAATGAAAATTTAAAGAACCAGTAGGTTCGAAAATCTGACCAGTGATATAGCACGTGTTCTATTTCTACTACATCAAGACATTCATATTGTTATTTGCTTTATAAAATATATATTTGATTAGTTGACGGTTAGGCGGTCGTCTTATGTTTTATGACATTTTATAAAATAATAACAGAAATAATAATAATAATAATAATAATAGTAATGATAATAATAATAAAGAATAATTGAGATTTTCGTGGCGATGTCACAATGCCTTCTTCATTTAAAATCATCTAAAGAGTGCTTGGTATGTGACCTGATAAATTTCCATTATGCTGGGAACATTGTTATTTCCCACTGTCTTTGCCATCGACCTATTCGTCCTCCTTCATTATTTTCTCCAGGTGCTGGGTGACCTCTTCATGATCTCGGCATTTGTATTTACAGGTAACCCACAATTGTTTGTCATACTCCAAGACACATATCCAATACAAACGCCCCTGTTCTTCAGCTCTTTGAAACTAATTCCATTTGAGTAGCAAAGAGTATATAGAGGATCTACGGAGGATCTTTTGCAGGCAGGTGTCAGCACTGGAATCGTTCAGTTGCCATGCACATATTTTGATCATCAGCTCACTTCCCAAGGCAATTGGATTCGTTTAATTTGCAAATAAAGTTTTTAATCTCTAGGAATCTATAAATGTACCATAAATCTCCTACAAAACCCATACCAGGCTTATGGGCTCAAAAACTTCTGGATGTTTCCTTCTGAAATTTGGCACACAACATTGTTACATAAAGCCGAAAAAAACTTGTTACGTTTAGGGTTATTCTAAAAAAGGCGATAATAGTTGTTAACCCGAGACAAAGTTTAACCAGTTTGTATGTTCAATAGAATGATGCGTTCAAAATACCAAACACATTTCCTGTCTGCAACATTCAGTTCAGTCATCCAAAATCGTGGTCCTCACGCTTGCCAATCACTTTAAGTCATGAGGCAGCATCGGTTTCACCTACATTAAAAATATCCCTGGAAGGGCGTGGTTCTCTTCTAGTACAATTAAAGTTAAGAAAATTGTATTTAATTTCTAGGAATAAAACTGAAGTTAACAGGTGTTCTGTTCCAAAAAAACGTTTTCCAATAAAGAAAAATGTATTTAATTTCTAGGAATATAACTGAGGTTAACAGGTGTTCTGTTCCAGTAAAGCGTTTTCCAATTTAAAAAAAAATTGTATTTAATTTCTAGGAATAAAACTGAAGTTAATAGATGCTCTGCTCCAATAAAGCGTTTTCCAATAAAGAAAACTGTATCTAGTTTCTAGGAATGTAACTGAAGTTAACAGATGTTCTGTTCCAATAAAGCGTGACAAGGAGACATTTCTTAAATATCAAACATTCATTTCTTCCGGGTATTTTATATACTTCAAATACATGTAGTAACTTCCAGCTATAAAAGTATGAAGTTGATGGTAGATTGTCTTTCAAGAAGTCGTTTGATGAAATTCGCTACATTGGCCATGAAGTGTCTTGGGTCTGCACCCCCCGCCTGCACACGCCCCATGTGCTTGACTCGGCCACAGCAGGACCCACTTCTCAGGAGAAGAACCAGAGCCGGATGAAACAATCACAGAAGGATACTCCACCCTATTCCCACCCCATATCCAAGCCATCACCCAGTTAGAACCTTCCCTCCCCCATCCTGCCAAGCCCTGTCCACTCACGAAAGAACTAGTGTACTTGGACAAAAGGCCTTTTCATTGAAAAGAAATAATGTTGTCAGTAAATCCGTAGATCAAGATCTAGTTTCGGAGTCTCCATTTCAATATATAGTAAACAACATACACATTTACTGATGCAGTAAGTTATCCTTTGATTTTGTGGAAAGTAAAATTTGAATGATTAACGATAATGTCCTGTCGGAAAGCTAGCAAATCATTCTGAATCTTAAGTTAGATTACTGTTATCTGTCTTCAAAGAAATTATAAATGCTCAGAGGGTCCAATTTCTTTGTGCTCTTAGCACCTCACAATAGTTAGATCTATTGATTTCAACACCTAATAGACAGAGGAGTCAAAACTGAGATGCTGTGGCAATAGTATAAGGGCAAGTTAAACTTTGGGCTTTATAAAGGCGTTTTGTGAATGTCTGTGAAAGAAGACATGGGAACTCTGACACTTTGCAGTTGGCGAAGACATTGCTTGGTCTGTGAGAGAGAACAGAGAGAGGGAGCAAAAGGTCAGTAGTTTGAACTCTGCGTTGCATACTTGGCTCACGCTGAGAATAGCCCAGAGAAAAAGAAAATCTTCATTTGGTCAGCTCTTCTCTGGAACAACATGGGATTTAGGGGAGGGTTGGAGGGAGGGGGGGGGGGGGAGGTGCAGGGGGACAAGGAGAGGTTTGAGAATTACCACAGCTGTTGAAGAGAATTGAGCACAGGAAAGGAAAACAATGCGGTGAGCGCATTACGGTCATTCATGCGACCACATCTCAAAGCTCTCAATTAAGATTAGAATGAAGACATTTAGAGTACAGCGCATGAAAATGAGATCTAGTGTACATGAGGACAGCCCCTTCTTTTAGAGCTGTTTCATCTGGTGTTTAGAAAATGAATACTATTCGAATGGCCGGCATTTTTTTTTTTTTTTTAACACTGCATCGAAAAAGAGGAAGCAAGTGATCTTTCGCTTGCTTTCTGTTCTTTTCGACGTTTTCAACATTCTAAGGTATTCTAAATTAAGAGCTTCAGGAGAACAATTTAAGGTGAAAGTAAGCGATTTCCTGTTTGACTGCTCGATTCACATCGAAAGTTCTATTAAATTGCTGTATTCAAAAAGGTTTTAGGAAGGTAGTTCATTATTTTAGTCATTTCAAATAACCTTTACAACTCCCGTGTCAATATAATAAGATTTTAGAATGTAAAGTGCACATTCACCAAACTCAGGCAACCGAATCTTTGCTCATATATTGCCCTTTACACTTTTGTGAGGAATTTTCCGCCATATTCAAGAATTGACCACTGATTGGAATTCTGCTTAGATGACTGAAACCATTGAGAAAAGAGAGCTTAGATAGAAACACTTCAAACTAAAATCTTCAAGAAAGCCATCGGAAAGAAATCTGGAACAATTTTCTTTCCTTTCAGAAAAAGCATAGATCTAGACAGAATTGAAGAAATTCCATTCTCAGATCAGAATTAATAATCATTGCAGTGGGAACAAATCCTAAAATATTCAAACAGGCCTGTCATTCGACCTGTTCCTTATCCTCCTGAGATAAGTGAACTTATGAAAACTGGAAGTATGATGAATGACACAATTCGTGGATCTTCGGGAAGCTCAGCCTTTATGCAGTATCAGATCAGGCTTGTAAGCACCAAGCTCAGTGAGAATAGTAGGCTAAGAGTATAACAAGAGATTGAAATCATGAATAGTGTGACCAGTGGTTGCAGGGTGTTTGTGGAAAATCATCTAATTCTGTCGCCTATCCCAAGATCTACCAGTAGAAACAAGCACCATTTTTGACAGAGAGAGAGAGAGAGAGAGAGAGAAAGAGAGAGAGAGATCAGCATAGCACAGGAAACATTTTCCCTCATTACATTTCTTTGTATTATTCTTTCGTAAAACAGCTAAATGTATATAAAACAAGTCAAAGAACATGGTGAGCACTCAAACAGGTCTTGATAGAAAAATAATACTAGTAGCAGCAACAACGACAAAAACAGACCTGCAGTAATAGCCATAACATTCAGCGAGAAAAATATCACAAAGAATATGTGGGGGTACATCACAAACTACTAAGAGAAATGAATAATTGATTGAATGTTTTTGTAATTATTTATGGTCTTTTGTCCGAAACGTTTTGAGGTAATCAACAATATTGAGCTCAGTTGTTACATGAATAGGACTAAATTCGTTTCTCGGTATCTATCTATCTGTCTATCTATCTATCTATCTATCTATCTATCTATCTATCTATCTATCTATCTATCTATCTATC
>JBCAUA010079963.1:0-10787 GCA_038406235.1 Peronia verruculata | reverse complement strand
TAACTGTTTCAACTTAAAAGATTTGAGAAATTACAGTGTACGCTTTGGAATAAAGAGGGTTTGATATTTATCGTTACGACGTTTAAAAATAAATAAATACATAAATGGTTATCCTGTGGTGAATTTAATAGAAAAAAAATGAACACTACAGTCGAAAAAAATTGTTTCTATTTAAGGTATTCCAAGAATTTCATAATGATATCGTAGTAACTTGTTTTAGTCTTATTCTATTATAATATGTTTGTTTTTATAATTTACCCGGAATGTGTTGCCACCGTTCATTCCCCGTTTATCCATCATTTTTTCTGTGTTATATCTCTCCCTCCCTCCCACCCCCTCGCCCCTCCACCTGCTTGCCTGCCCCCCTTGTTGCACTGCTAGATAAAAATCTACAAAGACCTGGTAAATTCCTGCTTGTGTCGTTATCTATCCCTACTCGATCACTGTATAAACCCTGGCTTTGCTTTGGTGTACCAGATTTTGTCAGTCATGCTGTCAGTTCTTAAGTTCATTGACGTTGTCACATGATCACACTGGCGCTGGTGGCGGTTCAGGAGTTTTGGTTCTTTGTTTTGTTTATTTCTGTTTTTGTTTGTTTGTTCTTTTTTTTTCTGCCAGGTGTTATTGTAATTCAGTTTGCCTTTTTTCCCTTAGTGTGCATTATTTATTTTTGGAATAATCATTGTTGTTTTATTTGTTGTTGTTATTTTTGCTGTTGTTTTCTGTGCATAAGAGGAATTGAAGTTTCAATTTACATAATTATAATTTATCACTATTCTGAAATACACGCCGAACTGTTTTTCCTCAGTTGGATAACAGGTTACTTTGAATAGAGAGTAAAATAATTTTTGAACGGTATCATTTGAGATGAACTTCATGTAATTACCAGAAAAACTCAAAGATCATGTTATGAATTATTGATAGAAGAAATCAAGTTATTTACATAATAGGTGCCTAAAAAGCAAGGATAAAATCAAACACTTTGGTGTTCAAATCTACGTTGATTTTCGTCTATCAGCCAGTTTGCTTGAGAACAGCTAAGCGTTTATTTTGTAACTTATTTCGTAACGATTGGTGAGAAATCGAGTGTAAAGGGGTTTATCGAGGGGCTCACGAATATTACAAAGTGTTCCTGTCAGAAGTTCGCAATGTGGACAAAGCTTTTAATTTATAGCGAACTGTTAAATCTATAAGAATTATGTATATGTGCAAGTTATGTATTCTGTGCCTGGTGCTATCGCTTGTGCTGTGACGATGCAGACAGCCAGCCAGCTATATGCTGCAATGCATGCCTAGTGTCCAAGCGCTGGACACACAATTTCAGGGCTGTGTTATATTAATATGATATGCCACATGTTCAGTACATACGTATTATGCTTTTTGTATGGCATGCTATTATATAGGATTTGCAAAATAGGACAAGCTGCTGCAATATTCTATTTATGACACAGGCTTTGAATAATCACATGTTAAAATGTGTTTAACTCTGTAGAAGTTATGTACACAATCTGTTATTATTATATCACTCTGTTATCATTATTGTTATGGCATTTTACTATGTACAAAGCGCAATACTTGGGAAAAGGAAACGGGCAAATTAGGGGAAGATATTTTATAGCATGCTAGTGCTGGAATATATTTCAGAGCTTCTACTTGCATCCAAGCACAACAAATTTTAATACACTTTTTATTTTTGTTATTTTCGAAAGAACAGCCTTGTAGTGAAATGCACTTCTTACGCAGGTAAAGTTTGGAGAAGATAAAAAGAAAAAAAAAAATCGCTCTTTTCCTTGGTCGTTTTATTTAGTGGACTATCTCCTTCTATACGCATTGGGAAATAGTCTCGAGAACAAGAGGAATACATATATTTGGAAGGATTATACTTTCTGCAGACATTATAGATGTATGCTATATATTTTACATTATTATTTCTATGATTTATGAAGGTTTGTTTGGTTCAGTGTTGTAATCTATAATGTTGCTATTTTCAGTGTTGTACGCAAGCTGTGTCTTTATTTCCGATCTATGCTAGATATGTGGGTAGTGGGTCTTTCCTTGTGAAATAATCACTCTTTTGGTGGGAGATGAATTTGTCGTCTCTCTAGTCTGTGTTCAGCAATGCCATGGATAGGGTAAGGAAGAAGCACACAATTGTTTCTGGTTTATTTTCTTAAATATAATAATTATAACCTTCTGTTTTTCTACTGAATTCATGAAACGCACACAAAGGATTCTGTAGTGAGAAGTATATTCTTAGAAATGAAATTTCGAATCTTGTCTAAGCATCGAGGGAGTACGCTGTTAAACATTTATTATTAATTATTTATTATTCTTGTTTTTATTATTATTTTGAAGGACTTGAGTATATTACGCTAGCTGTAATATCTTAAGAGAATTTGAATGAGTCGCAGGTCTTCAGATAAAGGCCTTCGAATCAACAGTTTAGCACAATGATTATCAGTGGAGTAAATATAGCACAGCAGCTTGACTCATCGAAGAGATAGGAGCAACAATCTACACACATTTTTAAATACCTGGTTAAATAGTCTGTTAGGAAGTAGGGCACGGAGGTCTGTCGTTTTCATAAGGTGCAGAAGGTGGCAAAGATACGATTACAGTACGATTATCTCACAGGGGCAACGGTCGCCTTCCCTTTTAAGCACACGACGATATGAGCTTGTATTCACCCACAGATCATAAAGCGTTTTCGCTTTGTTTCCCTTTTCGATGGCCAGTCTGGAAACTGTACATTAAGACAGAGTTGATGTTCCAATCAAAAATTGCTGTCTTAGCTCTGATCTCGTCTATAGTGCGATAAAGATTTAATGGCGTAAATAAATTTTTAATGTCTCATCACTAGATAAACTGATCTGTATCAAACATTTTCTCAGTTCATTGTTCTTAGCCGAAACATTTTGTTTTTCCGACTGGAAAAGTCCTAAATTTTCATATTCCAAATTTCTTTAAATAAAGTGTATCAAACAGACAGGTGAGACTGATACTCTAATGGCGCCAAAAATGTCACCAAAGCCGTTTTCTAAACCCCATTTTTTAAAATATATATAAAAACTGTCTGTTGCCCCCTTTTTTTTTTTTAATCAGTAACTTTGCTGTTAAATGTTAGGAAGAAGGCAGTCCAGCTTGATATGGTTTTGTCTTTTCAGTATAGACACCAGTCCTATTGTAAGATTAGTTGAACGATTCGATTTTTGGAATTGCAGTTAGTCCCCCTTGTCGAGAGTTATCGTGTGGCAGAGTACTTGTTAACTCGTTCAGCTAAGCCTTAAACTCGCCTTTAATCTACCTGTTCGAGAACTTCAACCACAGGAGAAACTTTTCACACTTCGTACATGCTACTCTGAGCAGCTGTGGGCTTATACCGTGCTAGATCTGTATGTAAAGTAACTGGTTGGACTGCTTGTAACGATCGTGAAGTGAAATGTTGGGAAAACTTAAGGCTGGTGTTTGTTCCGTTTGTCTCAACGGACAGTCTCACTACGTACCCTTAACTCTGTACAGCCTAGACTGACATATGATACGCGGTTAGGACTGAGTTCAAAGCTCCTAGAGCTGGATATAACTCCTTTTTTTTTTTTTTTTAAATGCTGATATTTATTTATTACATTTTGTTACATAATTAATGAAATATATATATTTTTTATTTATTAACCAGACAATTCTGTTAGATCACATTTCTTAAACTTTCAATCCCCTACTAAGGATTTTCAAAGTGAACTACCTCATTGTTCAGTACCTTGTGTGTGCCATCATTCTGTCATAACCTGGTAGTTAAGGTATTGGTTAGGGTTACCAGAATGGTGTGCTTGAAAGAGGAGGATTTTATGCTGGCTCTTGATGTAATTTTGTGCATGGCCGCTGCCTTGGCTGGCTTTGTTTGTTTGTTTTTGTCTTTTGAATGGATGTATATTTTTTTGTTTTGTTTTGTTTTTGTTTTTCATTCTGCCTCATTTTAAAATATTTTCTTGTTTCAGGGTTTGTTTTGAGTGTTCACGCGTTTCATTTTTGTGTTTGCTGGGTGTGCTCGGTGTTTGACACATTGCACGTGCGTGGCTCTCACATGCACACTGACATAACATCCTACGTATTTGAATATTGTTTTGTAATGTAATAACAACATGGACAATAACTCCTTTAAAGTTGCAATTCAATAGGTTATAGTAAGGTTTTCGCTCATTTACTCATTACTTTATATCTTTATCAGTAGATCTGTATTACGTATATTATGTTAATCCTGGCATAAATTTGTCAACATAAGCAGAAAAGAAAAATCCAGTAATGATTGTAGGGCTCAAAGGGATGGGAAGGGGATATGGGCGTTTTAAAAAAGGTCTTCTTAAATTAACTTTGTAACTTAAAGGAAACTAAAGAAGATATTCTGTCAGGTTGAAACAATCTTAAGTGAATAAATATAATTTAAAATGCCATTTCCCCCTCCTTATCTCAATATTTAATATAACATTTCAGTATTTAATATTTCAGTCTGTGTCATATTCATGAGGGGTTTGTAGATGAATTTTCTCATTTGTTGTGCAACTAATTGAATCGTTAATTATTATGGCATGGAATTTAGAGTTGGAAGTGGCGATATATTATAAATGTAACATATTACATGTACAAGATAATAAGGAACTTTTCTCTGCTTCACTTTGCATCATCATACTATTCTCATACAGTTACGTACCTCATGTATTTGCTTGTCCATCAAATATAAACCCAATAATGGTTGCTTCCTTTCTTTGCCCCGCCCCCTTCACCCTTCCCTGCCTCCCTTTTTGGCTTCCTTGCCACCTCTACAGCAAAACGTACAAAGTAGCAACGGCTCGCCACTCAAAAGAAGGAACTCAGCCAAAGGGTCGCAACCAGTAATCATACCTGCTGCCAAATCCACCAACATACAACGTAGCAAGTCCCTACATGCTGTCAATCAACCAACAGACTCCGCCCCCACATCCCCCTTCCAGCAACCTTCAGCCAATCCCGTCGCACCTCCCTCCGCTAACATGAACACATCCCACGCCCCTATTATCATGAAAACCTCGGTGACTAGCAATAACAACAAATTTATCAAAGCAGCCACTGCTAATAATATCACCCCGAGAAACACCTCTTGGACTGGGTTTAAGAAAGATCATAATTTGTCTACATCTAGTGTCGGGAGTGGTAAACTTGGTGCCCTATCTAATTCCTCGGATTCTGAACCGAAAGTGATAAAGGGTAAGGGAGATAACTCTAGTATTGGTGACGGTGGCATCATGGCGAGTGGAGTTACAAGCCTTGGTTCGGACCCTGGTAACGTGACTAACTCATCCACCTCTTCCGCCGGCACTAGTAATGGTAGCGGTGGTAGTGCTGGTCTGTACGTCAAACGTAAGCCGGCCCAGCAACAGCGGGTCACCACTACTGCAAACATAATAAGCTCCAGCCGAATCCTTACCCCTGCATCCGAACAACAGCATCCACAACATCACCAACAACACCAACCATCTCACACTTCTGCTTCTTCTGCTTCCTCCTTCTCCTCCTCCGCTACCCCTACCCTTACAACCCTCGGCACCACATCGCAATCCTCAGCTGCCTTGCCTCCCCGAACCCCTGCTTCCTCCACCTCTTTCCACTCCACTACTGAGACCCGCTTCTTGAAGTCCAAACAACCCCCGGCCTCTTACCACGCCTCCAACCAAAGCCCCTTACAACTGGCACAGGCCCGCAAGGGGGTCAGTAAGTCCCAGATCCTCACCAGCCAGGAGCCTGAATCCGGGGGCTCCCAATTCCGGGGGCTGCCCAACGTCAGGCTGCTGGCCCAGACCTTTGGTAGTAGCACGGCACTGAATGCCAGCACAGCACCTAGTGTGTCCCGTGCACGTTTGGGTGGTAGTCACTCTAACCTTCATGTAGACCCTGCCCCAGCCCCAGCCCCAGTCCCCACTATATCCAATCGTATCTATATCACCAAGGCCAACGCCGTGGGCGCGCCGGTGACGCAGCTACAACAACAACAACAGCAACAATCCCAGCAACAGCAGCAAGATCCAGCGATGTTGATCAACGGGAAGCAAAAACAGCAGCAACAACAACAACAACAACAACCGCAGCAGCCAGCACAGATAAAACAGCTGAACCGAGTACCGGTCAACGCTGCCCCACAGGTCGACACCGGACCGTCCGAATTCGAACTGGCCAGAGCCCGGCTGAAATCAAACCGGAATGCAAGGGACACACTCGAGCCCGCAGCGGACAAAAATAGTATTCCTGAGGTTGTCGCCCCTGCGTCTGCCGACGACGAGGCGGCCAAAGAGAAACGGGTGGCCGAGAATACACGGGTGGGGGCCTATGTCAAAAAGAAAGATGCCGCGCCTACGAAGCCTCCCGGCAATGTCTTACCTCCACCTGCATCACCATCTCTGACCATTCGGTCCATCAGCTCGACGGCCACCTCAGGAAACAAGTCCGCAGCGTCCAGTGATGGTCAGAAACCAGGGTCGTCGTCGACGTCGGCGACGTCAACATTATCAGCATCGCAAACATCAGGTCCCAGCAATGAATTCCCTCAGCCCAAAACGGGCAAAAACAGCAACATATCTAAGGCTAGTTTGAACTTTGCCTCAGTGCCTCCTCCCCCAGCGGCAGCCGCCCAGCAGTCGGGCCGAATGGTGTCCACAGCTGCAGTCACTATCCGAAGGACCAAGTCCAGGGACGAACTGCAGGAGATTGAAAGCCAAACTCGCTCTAACAAGGACTCGTTACTCAAACAGATCCAGGCCCGCCGGCGGGACGATGACCAGGAGAGTGGACAGTCCAACTTCAAGGCCATGAGCAAGTTGTCCTACTCCATGCCCTCGCTGCTGTTAGAAGGTAAGCAGTTTCTATTCTTGGCATACTATCAGGGTACATGTACACCACCTGGTCTGTCTAGCCCGTCTGAAATTTTTTCCGGGCAGGTGAAATTTATTGGGTACCAGAAACAGCTAAAAAAAATACTTTGCAACCTTTGCATTAGTATACATTAGCTTCCACTGAGGTCAGAGTTCAGTTTGAGGATATAGTAATTATGCTCGTTTTGCCGTATTCTCTCTTCATTTTGATCTTATTGTGCAACAAATTGCCCCATTTTAAAGTCGAAATCAATAAAAACGCTGAAAACGATAGTTGGAAAACATTGACCCCATGGGGTGACATTTACCTCTGATTTTATGCATGTGTTGTTATGATCATCCCTTTTTACATTTAAGACTGTAAGTGCGATTCACAATGAATCACTTCTTCATGACCCTTCTCCCAAGGAGCAGTCACATACATAAATACGTGACACCACCCACGCTTATGAGGAACTCCTTCCTTCAAGAAATATTGTACTGGGTGTGGGTCAGCATCTATATATCTTAGAGCAGTTTAAGCTGTAATCTCTCCCCCCCCCCCCCCGGGCAAATCACCTCCACCTCCAAATCTGTATATATGCATGAAGATCTTCCATCAGTATTCAAACACATATAAAATTCTATAGAATTGACTGGTATATCTGGCAATATAGTCTTGTGACGACGCTCTCTCTAACGATGTCCAGTACTTCACGAGGACATCCTCGTGTGGCTCAGCGTTCGATGGACATCGGTCACATTCTCCACTCCGGACAAATCCATCCAGCCTGTCCAATTATCATATTTAGCTAATGGATGGCATCTTCTATTTTGACCCTGTATGATTTGTTAGGTGTCAAGCAATCGTGAGCTTCAGGCGGAGAATATTTTATACCTTCTTTCCCCGTATGCAAAACGTGCAATTCACCGTCGTGCATTTAACAAACGAATTCACGACAGTCCAGCATCTGTTCATCGTGCCAAAGAAAATTACTACATTTGTTTTAAAGTTATACGGAAATCGAGAGGACTGTTCAAAAGTTGGCACCAACTTGTTGGTCGGATTTGCAAGCGTTTTCATTTCGAAAGCGACGAAGACTTTAATCTCTCTTCAATCTATTTCTGCATATTGTTCGCTCAATTTGAAACACCGTTCCCTGAACAAATAAATGAACATTAACCGCCACCAAAACTTCAATAACAGAAGCTGTAAAAGTAAATATCAGGCTGGAACTGCAGCTGTCAGTCGTGGCAGTGTCACAGACAGACAAAATAATACTAATTGCATCACCATTCATTCATTCATTCATTCATTCATTCATTCATTCATTCATTCATTCTTTCATTCTTTCATTCATTCTTTCATTCATTCATTCATTTATTTATTTATTCATTCATTTCATTAATCATTCCATTCATTCATTCATTCATTCATTCATTCATTCATTCATCCATTCATTTGTTTAGTCACTCATGCATTCGTTTTTTTTATTCATTCATTCGTTCCACTGTTCAGTTGTTTGTTTGTTCGTTTGTTCCTACTACTCTGATTCATACATATCCTTGTTTCCTGTGCAATATTTATGTGTACAATATTTATGCTTCATTTTTTTTTTTTTTAAATGTTTCAAGCTTTTGTTCTTAATTGTCTCCAGGTTTTTCTTCCTATATTTTTTTTTTTAGATTCCCTCAGTCGATATATTTTTCAACAGTTCTTTCTTTCCAGGCATATTATTTTTGCCATTGGATCCTGTCCTTTGTCTGTAACTGTTTTATTCTGTCATGTCAATACTTTTTGCGCAGAATTGTACATCTACGACTTTGGTCACTTACCGGTTGACTGCTTCCCACGCATGAGTTGATCCTATTTCTGGGTCATTAAAAAAAAAAAAAAAAGCCCAGTGTATTATAACGTTTATAAAGAAACCTATTGTGTCCTCTTTTTTCTTTCTTTTTTTTTTTTTAAACTTTATTGTGATCTTAATTTTGTCAAGCGAATTATGTAAATTGTATGTATTTTCCCACGTGAAAATGTTATGTGTGATTCATTGACCAGAATTTGCACTTTGATTTGATAGCTT
The DNA here is from genome assembly GCA_038406235.1 of Peronia verruculata. NCBI lineage: Eukaryota > Metazoa > Mollusca > Gastropoda > Systellommatophora > Onchidiidae > Peronia > Peronia verruculata. The sequence continues at coordinate 1,831 of JBCAUA010079963.1, read as the reverse complement.
GATGTGAATATCTACTGCATGAACCTTAAATGTTATGATTGAAATTGACATTGTATGTAAGATTTATGATTTATGATTTGCCTGTGTACTTGTATTTATTTGTAATTTAATTTATAATATGGATGCATAAACTTGTATTCGTTCTATCCACAGAAACAATACAGTTAAGCGTTATTGTAATATTATATGTGCGTTATTTATGAATTTGAATACTCTTCATTGGGTTTTCTCGTAGGAGAAACAACAATGTCATCATGATAACAACAACAACAACAACAACAACAACAACAACAACAACAACAACAACAACAACAGCAGCGATAATAACAACAACCAACAATTTGTGAGATTGTCATACAGAGATTGTGAGGTAAGGAATAGTCATTTCAGTAAATATATCGTCACCGGCCGCCATGATTATCAGTATCATGTCACATTGCCATGTTATCCTAACCACGGCCCGTTTTTTTACATATTCTGTTCTGACAGTGACAGTGTAACCGGTACGCAGAAAACTGCTGTTTGGGAGCGCTTTGAAAACTTGTCTTGTCTGAAATATCATTTTGGCCCTGAACTGGTGCTGTAAGAGCGCAAGAATGTTTAACAACGAAACGGCTAGTTTGAAACAGGAAAATAGATAGAATGACATCAGAAACAATTTCTTACTGCTCCAGCCTGTTGAATAAATGCCCCTATTCTTTAAGTCTGCATTCTGTATTCTACATGTATCATAGCTTTCTTCTTGACCATAAAACGTGGAATGGCTAGAAACAGCGACTTTCATCCTAGAAGTGCCAGTAGAGACCGATGTGATGGAAAATGTGTCGTTAATATTATATGTTCGACCATGGCTATAGAATAACAGGTAAAGATTAAATGGCGACATAACGACGAATTATACCTTGTAACTGTGTGATGTAATGGTCTGTTACTAGGAAAAGTGTTTCTGATGCCATATAATTATAGCTACGTTCTATATAGTGCGTCCTTCAACCTCCTGGTGGAGCTTATCTCGACAGTTATAGTGAGCCAAATTTTTTTTAGCAGGTTGGTCCATGGCAGCTGGAAACTGAGAAAGGTATAATATAGTAGAAAGTGAGAAAGATTAGATCTACCGTAAGTGCAGTAGCACACTTGATCCCACGTTTTGAAAATACAGTTTATGTGAACTGTACGTATGTCTTGTTGTAGAACTTGATGCTATAAGCCCGGCATGGACATCAGATTTTCCGTAGAGATTTTCTATCTTATTGTTTCAGCATTGACGTAGAAACGCGTTTATTTTGTTGAGATCATCCACTGCGGTTGCATTTGAGAGTGGGCGGGAAAGGTTGAAGGGGAGCCAGGGTGTGGGGGGAAAGGGTAATGGGATCAGATGCAAATGAGAGTTGGGTGGGGCAATGGTGGGGTAATGTACACAGTGTGAAGAACAGGGGAGAGATGGAAAGGGGTTGGGGGGGGGGGGCGGGTGGAGACGATTTGGTGTTGGCATTTGCATCTCAGGAAAATGCTCACTCACTCTGACATTAAAGTTTAATAGTATTTTGCCATTCATGACAGTCCCGAGCTGCCTTTTATTTTCCCCATACCTCAGTTTTGTGGGTAGAACCTCCCAACAGTCTGTCAGTGAGGACGGCATGCGGGATGACACTACAGAATTAACACGGCATGTCAGCTCGCATGCTGAGCACTTTGTCTCCTGGGGCCTTCTCGTTAGCAACCTGACCATTAGCACCTCTTTGAACAATTGAGCATTCTTTCCTTCTTTCTTTCTTTCTTTCTTTCTTTCTTTCTTTCTTTCTTTCTTTCTTTCTTTCTTTCTTTCTTTCTT
>JBCAUA010079952.1:5000-10787 GCA_038406235.1 Peronia verruculata | reverse complement strand
CCCGAAAATTCCGAAAATTGAGTTTAAATGAACGATCGAATGCTTAAATATACATTACCTACCTCACAAAACCCTGATTTTAACGAAGAAGTATTTATCAAGGGTAACACCGATTTGTCTTGTTCAGAAATGAATGCACTTTCGATTTCTGCAGTTTCGATTTCCTCATCACATTCAAAGTCCGATTTCTCAGTTCTAGCCCAGCGACTTACGTCTCATTTCGACTGGCCGCGAGCAGACATATTATTCTTAAACTCTTAAGCCTAGATGTTCGCGTATGTGTCTGTGATATTTGCTACATATATGCGGTGTCTCATCAGTTGTGAACGCCATTCTACACAGCATGATTTTATTGTCATCCTACCTGGTATTAGAGCCCTCATTAGAGTGAAATGGTCAACAGTTTAGCATTTAACTGAAAACAAATAAAGCTTATTACCTTATAAGCTTATATCTGACATCAGAACACTCATTAGGAAGAAATGGTTAATAGTTAAACATTCAAAATTCGTTATCTATTTTTTTCCAAAACAGGAGCATATTTGTCTTTACGGCGCTTACCATCGGTGGCGCCTTCAATATTGGGATGGTGGTCACGCTAAAACGCCACGCCCGCTCTGTCCAGATTCTCAACTCCTCCAGGACGAACAGACAGAATCAGATCACCGCTGTGGTCCTCACCTCAACCGTGCTCCTGTTCCTCCTCTCACTGCCCTCCAACCTCAACACTCTACTCACCTTTATGCTGGACTCGTACGGAACAGGAAAAAGAGAACGCTATTTGTACAGGACGTAAGCCTGTATGTCTGTCTGTCTGTCTGTCTGTCTGTTTGTCTGTCTGTCTGTCTGTCTGTTTGTCTGTCTGTCTGTCTGTCTGTCTTTCTCTTTTCTTCCCCCACCATTATCTCTCTTTCTCATTACCTCTCTTCTTTACCGAATCATCTTATTGTCTCTCAATTATTCGATTTTCATCTTCTCATTTAATCGTCATCTTTTTTTGCCGCCTCTCTCCCTGTCTAACTTTTCTCTCTCTTCCCCTCTCTCTCTCACACAGTTTCTCTCTGCTCTCTCTCTCTTTCACTTGTGTTCATTTTGTAGGCTATAAAATACAATAAGTGTGATACAAAAATCATTTCATTTTGTGGAAAATGCAATTTAGCTTTTCTTCTCTAGCATTATGTTATCTTCTATTCTATTTCGTAATCTTATCTTACATTATCATATTTAATGTCATCTTAGAGTTCAATGTTCCTTTACAAAATAATCGTTGTATCCCCTCCCCATTCCCGCCCCCATATCAAGTACCCATGTACGCCCATTCTCACATATTGCTATACTGCGTGCTTCAGTCTGTCAGAGGCTTTTGTCATCGCCCAAGTCCTCAGCGATGTCGTTATCTTCTTCTCCAACATCTGTATCAGTTCAGCCTTTCGACAACACTTCCTGCAGATGATCGGGTCCTTGCTATGCCTTGGGTAACTCATTTGCATTCTTAGCCATTGCGTTACACATACTGTCACAACAAAGCCTGCAATGCATAGAACTCTAATTATGTACTGGAAAAACAAATGGATTAAAAACTGAACAAAACAAAATACAATAACAACAACGACGGCCAAAAACAAACAAACAAACAAACAAAAGCAAAAAAAAAAAACAACAACAACAACAACAATAACAACAACAAAAACAAATACACACACACAAAAACAAACAAACAAATAAACAAACAAAAACAAACTAAAAAAATTAATTCAGAAATTGCTTATTGGATTTTAAATTCTTTTAAGAAAAATTAGTGGCCTATTATCAGTCTAATATCGGGACAGAATAGACTTAACTCTATGGGTAACATTTTATTTATTTGAGTATCCATTTGTAATATAAAACCTCTCTCTATTATTTGTCTATAAACATGACCTGACATATTTACTTGATGGATCAGAATACCTGATTTATTAACCTGCAATAATTATGCGCTCTACAATAACACTGTTTCACATGAACGCGGAATTTAGATCCAGACACTATGTATATCGGAAGGTTAATTTATTGATACTCTATCTTACCCCAACAGGCACGTGAAATCCGTGTGTAGACGGGCCAAATCTTCAGATGACGAGCCTTCGGCTGATACAAGACTGTCCACGCTAAGTCAGTCCATCATCACGAATTTTCCCACACAGCAGTCACAGGGCAATGGCTGGATGTTTACAAATGATACTGACGTCACCGATCCAAACCATGGCGTGGTTCCGTGATGAGGTGGAGCAAGACCCAATTAGGACGCAAACACACTGCATCACGTTCCGATCTGCTTCCGTCCCAGCTCCGTCTAAAATCCCAGAGATGCCATTCCCGTTTCTCAAAATAAAAATTAGCTCTGTAAAAAAGTGCAACACAGGAAGTCGCCTTGGCTTTTTTGGTTAGATATCTGTTACTGGATAAAAAATTCAAGCCGTGGACCTCGCGGATTCTAGTGTCGGATCCCACGATCGAGGGATGGGAAGGATGTGAATATTAGACTCTGCATTTTTAATTTTTTTTCAGTGACTCAACAGTTCCCTGGCTTCATAGGTAGGGAAACTCAACGTCTAGCCCTCTCGAATAAGGGTGAATTTATTTCGGAATTTCCGTATGTAGGTTACGCACCTTGAGGAGCCTTTGGCAGTTAAAAATCGGAAGAAGAGTAGCTGTGGACACAGCTGTCAGGGCAAAATTTCAAAATTCCAAATCTCTGCCCACAAAAATTCTTCTCAACAGAAAAAAGGCAGGCCTTAGAACCGGGATAGTCCTACTTTCTCGGGATTGAAAGGCTATCTGCCTGTACATATTTAGTCCAACGCAGTGCATGCATCTTCAGTCTGCTTCTATTTCACTGCACATACACGCCGTGTGAGACATGGAGGTCAACTCTCTCGACTGTGTCTTTACACTGCATTCGTTCAACTGTCGTCCGCCAGTATAATATCATAACCAAAATGTCTTGTTTTATAACATTTATGAGAGGAAATAAAAGAGAAGAATTGAAAGTATTGAATGCATATCAGAAAAAGTAAGTTAATCTGTCAAAAAGACAAAGTTTACACTAAAAGATAGGCAGCTCTATTCAAAGCAATTGGTTATTATATACAACCAAAATTTAATTTGATTTTCGTAATCATCAACAATTTTTTTCTTGCCTTCTGTCTTTCCAGATTTCATTATGAATAAACTTTATCTGTTTAATCATTAATGCCTGGATTTTTTTTCACACATGTATATTTAGTTCATCTTTTTTTCTCATTTTATTATTTCACAACTGAATGTCCAGCATTTCATTAACATTTGGATCGATAGAGACTGCATATTCCCACCCAGTATAGAGATCGTTATTTTCCGCTGCGATGATACACATTAGTTGATGGATGAAATTTTACGGCTGTGACAAAAACTAACTGCACGCTCCAACGCCAACATTTGATACTGAATGGACATGAAAGCTATAGATGTGAACACTTATATGGGGGAGGAAAAGGATTTAAAAAGTATCTTTTATCGGTTGCTTGAACACGCACAGACACGGATCTACGGTGTGAACGCGTCGTTATGCTTTTCAGTGTAAAATGTTACAGTTTTCATTTTAGTTTGGAGTGGGAATTGACTTCACTGGACGATTAGACAGAACCGAGACTGGGGCAGATCGGAGACAATGCAATGTGTTTGGACCCTGAGGTTGGTCTGATTGTTTCAAAACCAGTACTACAACAAAAATGTTGACCAAATGAAATAGTCATACGATATATATTTTTAATTTCATTCGGTTTCATATATCAGTTTTGTTGCTCACTCGAATATCCAGAAACCAACAGTAAAAAACTTGATCAAAATCGGTCTCCCATGTTCTAAAACCAATATCATAGGAGGAATGTCGACTGAGCATATTCTTCATTTTGTTCAATTATCTTAATTTGTTTGGCCACAGGAATGACTGGTACCAGCAGAACACATGAGTGATAGGCCTACTTACAATATCAGTAAGGAGATCAATCATTAACGCTCCCCCCTCCCTCCCCGCCACCTCGTTCTATCGTGTTGTTTTATGTTACATGTGAAGATATCATTGCCTCTTGATGATGTCGGCATGTACATATGTACATAATATATTTATGCAGATAGTATGTGAATCTCATCTGGAAATATTTCTTCGAGTTTCTTGGCGTTTACCTGGATATATGATGTAGATCTTCATGAGACAGGAAGAACTGAGGCTTTGTCCATCTGATCGAGCCGTTAATGATTTCTTAATTCTTGTTAATGTGTCTAGTTTCAATAGAGGATTTCTATAATATAGACAACTCTCTCTTTCTCTCTCTTTATATATCTCTTTCTCTCAATATATACATATACATGTATATATATATTATATCTAGATTCTATATATCTACATGTACAAATATACACACAGATACGCACATGTTGTATAATTCTTTTTCTATATTGATATAATATAAACTCTTAGTTTTCTAACTAGTACCGGAATATTCTTTGACGTTATGATTGTGACTTTGTGTACAGTTTTCCAGTTTAAAGAGCATTTCATAAGCCCCAGCATATAAACAGTGTGCATGCAATATACATGTATATGACCCATAGACAATAGTGTATGTACGAGTGTGGCTATGCATGTATCACAGTTTATTATGGTGTCACATATGTAGAGGTATTATGTAGCTGATGTAAGTCTACATGAGCGTGTGGATGGATGGATTCAGTAAATGGCTGGACTGGTCGAGATTGTCCTATTTAATTGTTTAAGTCAGAGGTCATTTAAACTTCACCTGAAAACATATGTCTATTTCTTCAACAACCCGCTGTCTGAATGACAGTTTTAGCAATTCCACTGTGATAGTTGTCAGCCATCTGTAAAGCTCAATATGTGTGTTTGGTTGTGTTAGACCACTAAGTACTTGTATATCAGGAATGTCCAAACTGCTGCCCGAGATCCAGTTTTTATTGGCTCGCAGCAAATTCTGAAAATACAGTGGAACACGCTTAAACCAAACTTTTAGGGACCGGGCATATTATTTCGATTTAAACATATTTCGGTTTATCCAAACTGGTATGTTGGAAGTTGTAGGAAGAGGATAAAAAAACTCTGTAAGGTCACATTTCGCTGATAAAATAATGAGTTACCTCCTTTTATTATTATTATTATTATTACTTTAGGCTTGAAATATAAGCTACTCTTTAGAGTGTTGCACGGCCCTTTGTTTAGTTTTTGTATTTGGCCCTCACGAAAAACAAAACAAAACAAACAAAACAAAAAACGTTGGACATCCCTGTTGTATATGAACATAATGTATAGTCACGTTAAAATGCCAGATTGTAGAACAGAAAAGTCTTAAAATTTAAGACATACTATTTACCGGACATTAACTCATTCAGATACAATCTATAGAACTCCATACAATAACATAGAAAGAAACTGATAGTTCTGACCATTTTTTAAGAACCCTTTGGCTCTTAATCGGAGAAAAATTAATAATAAAATAAAGTGAAATGTAGGGTATTGGACTATATGACACAAAAAATGAGATTTCTTTTTATTATTATTATTATTGCTCATTGTGTAAAGAAATGTTTCCAATTTTTAAATGATGTGTATGCCATATTATGATTATTGATTGGTTGTCAGTATTTCTGTTTGCAATGACACAGATTCTATCTATATGGCTGTAAAACACCTTTATTCTGTAAACTAATTCTAGCTCTTTGAGAATAAACTATACAATTAGAAACTGTAAA